>CM044964.1:15477794-15730294 GCA_024516035.1 Bactericera cockerelli | reverse complement strand
AAACGGGGGGTATCCCCTTGAAGGAAAAAACCATTTCCAAGGGGCATTTTTCAAAATTTTTCCCTTTTTGTTTTTTTTTTAAATTTTTAAAGTCCCAAAAAATGGGTTTTTTTTTATGGGGGGTTTGTTTTAAAATCGGGGGGTCCATTCTTTTCCACATTTTCAGGTTTCCCTTAAAAAAATTTTTCTTTTTCTTTGTCATACTTTTTGGGGGGTTTTTTTAAAAAAAAAATTTTTAAAAAAAGCCCCCCCCCAAAAAAATTTTTTTTTTATTTAAAGTTTTCCCCCCCTTTTTTATTTTTTTCCCCATTTTAGATAAAAAATTTTTTTTTAAATTCCCCCCCTTTTTTTTCCAAACCCCCAAAAAAACATAAATTTTTGTCCCCCTTTTTCCCCCTTTTCCCCCCCCCCTTTTTAATTTTTGTTTTTCCTTTTAAAAAGGGGAAAAAAAAAAATTTTTAAAAAAAAAAAAATACAATTTTTTTCCCAAAACCCTTTTTTTTTTTTTTTTAATGAAAACCAAAAATTTTTAAAAAAAATTAAGGGCGTGAAAACTTTAAAAAAAAAGTAAAGGGGCAATTTTTGTTTTTAAAAGGGGAATTTAAAAGGGGTTTGTTATTTTTTTGGCAACACAAAATTAAAAAAAGGGCCCGGGGGGTAAATTTTCCTTAATTATTGTTTAAAAAATGTTTGGTTCCCTTTTAAAAGAAGAAAAAAAATAAAAATTTTTAATTAATATTTAAAAAAAATTTTTTTTTAAAATTATTTTCCTAAAAAGATTTTTTTTGGGTTAAATTTTTTTTTTTTTTAAATTTCATACCATTTTTTAAACCCTTTTTTTGTTTTAAAAATTTTTTTAAAAACCCCCGTCCCAAAAACCATTGAGTAAAAAAAATTAAAATTAGAAAACTATTTAAAATTTTTTTTAGGTTTTCCCAAAAAAAGGTAAGTAATTTTTTATAAAATATTTTTGGGCCCTTTTTTTAAAAAAGAAATTTTTTGAAATATTTTTTTGGACATTTAAAATTGGGGAAAAACTCTCAAAAAAAAAAAAATCCTTTTTTTTTAAAAAAAAAAATTTTTTAAAAAAACCCCGGAAACAAAGTGCCCCTAAAAAAAAATTGGGAAGGGAAAAATACATTTATTTTTTAATTTTTTTTTGGGTGCCAAAAAGTTTTTGTGTGGTTAATTTTTTTCTAAAATTTTTCTTAAATTTTATAATTCAAAAAATTTTAAAATAAAAATTTGGGAAATTTGCAAAAACCCAAAAATTTTTTTTTTTTAAAAAAATAAAATCTATTAAAATTTTAATTTTAAAAAATTTTTGACAACCCCTTTAAATAAAAATTTAATATTTTTTTGGAAAAAATTAAAAAAAATTTTCCAAAAAATTAAATTTTTAACCCATGAAAAACCAGTCCCAATTAAAAAAAAAAATTTAAAATTAAACCCGTAATCCTTTTCCGGGCCCCCCTCAAAAAAACCCGATAACAAAAACTAAAAGCGCCAAAATTTCTAAAACAAAAAAGGGAATCTAAATTTAAGGCCCCAAAAACCAAAACAGACCCTAATTAAACTAACGCCGCCCAAAACCCTAAATTAATCCATAATTAAAAATTAAGGGGCCCCTATTAAAATAATTTAGGAATCTAAACTAACCGCCCCAAAACACCAAAATTTAAATATAAAAACAAGGGGATTAATTTTTTCCCTTTTTTTCCCTTTTTTAAAACCCCGTACCCAGCTGGGGTACACCAAAAAAGGGGGTTTTAAAAAGGGGGGGAAAAAACCCCGGGGGAAAAAAATTTTGGGGGCCCCTCCCCAAAAAAAACCCCCCCCGGGAAAAACCCCCCCCCCCCCCCCCCCCCAAAATAGGGGATTTTAAAAAAACCCCAAAGGGGAACCCCGGTGTGGAAACCCCTTTGAGAAACTCACGGTTCCCTAACCAATTACCCCCCAGCCGGGTGCCCTTTTCCTTTAAGGCAGATCGCCCAGCAGAAGGGGTAAAAAAATACCTTTTTGGAGGCCCAAAAAAACGGGACTCCCCAACCAAGGAGAGATTTTTGTTTCCCCCGCGTGAAAAAAAAAAAACCCTTTTTAGAAAGGTTTTTATCCAAAAACCCCTTTTTCCCAAAAATCCCCCAAAATTGTTATTGGCTTTTATTTAATTTCCCCTTCCCCTTGGATTAAAATTTTCCCCCGGTAAAAAATTTCCCCTTTTTAAAATTTTTTTTGAAATTTTGTAAAGTGAAATTTTTGAAAAAACTTTTTTTAAAAAAAAACCAAAATTATCGGGTCCCCTTTTTCAGGGGTTTTTCCCGTAACAAAAATTTAGTTAAACAATTGGAAGGGAAAATCCCATTTTAAACAAAAGTATAAAACCCCCCCTTCAAAAATACCGAAAAACCCCTTGCCTTTTTAAAAACCCATTAACCCCCTTTTACCCAAAAAAAAAATCTACCAAATTTTGGGGCCCACCCCTTTTGGTTTCCCGAATTTTTCATTAATAATAAATCATTTTTTTTTAATTTATTTTTTAAAAAAAAATTTTTCAACCCAAAAAATACCAAAATTTTAAAAAAAATTTTTTAATTTCAAGAAACTTTTAAAAATAATTAATTACAATACCCAAAACTGGAAACCCCCCAAAAAAATGGTTTTGGGGGAAAGGTTTACCCTAATTTTTTCCACCATACCAAAACCCGGGAAGGAAAAAAGGGAAAAGAACCTTTTTTTCCCCTTTTTTAAAAACCCCCAAACTTCTAAAAATTTTTCTTTTCAAAAAATTTTTAAAAATTCCCCTAAATTTCAAATTTTTTAAAAGGGGGAAAATTTCGGCCCCGAAAAAAAAAAAATTAAATTTTAAGGGAAAAACCCTTTTGGAAAAAATTTTTTGGTTTCCAATTTAGTTTTTTTTAAAAAATTTTTTTTTTTTGGGGAAAAACCACACCCGGGGCGGAAAACTCGGGTGTCCCAAAAAAAAACGCCCTTTAAAAAAAAAAAAAAAAAGGGTTTTTTTAAAGTTTTTTTTAAAATTTTTTTCAAAATCTATTCGATCCCTTTTTTCCTCTTTTTTTTTTTGGGCCCCCCAAAATTTTAAAGGGGAAAAAAGGGGGTTTCTTTAAAACCCTTTAAACTTTTTTAAAAAAAATTTTTTATATTTTTTTTTTTGGGAAAAAAATTTTTTTATTTTTTTTTTTTTTTTTTTTTTTTTTTTTTTTTTTTTTTTTTTTTTTTTTTTTTTTGGGGAAAAAATTAAAATTTTTTTTAAAAAATTAAAAAAAAATTTTTTTTTTAAAACCCCTTCCCCCAAAAACCCAATTTTTTTGGGGGTTTTTTTAAAAAAAAGGTTAAAAAACCCCTTTTTTTCCCGGGGGAAAAAAAAAATTTAAAGGGAAAACGTCCCCAAAAAATTTTCCCCCAAAAAATTTTAATTTAAAAATTTTAAAATTTTTCCTTTTTTTAAAAAAAAAAAATTTTTTTAAAAAAAAAAATTTTTTTTTCTCTTTTTTTTTCCCCTTTTTTAAAATTTTTCAACTTTTAAACTCATTTGTTTTTTTTCCCAAAAGTTTTTGAAAATTTTTGGGAAAAATTTTTTAATTTTTTTTTCCAAAAAGGAAAAATTTTTTAAAACTTTATCGACTAAGTGCCCACTACTTTTTTTCGACGGGGTCGGAAAAATGAATCAAAGTTAATCCGTTTTTTAAAAACACTTGGGGGGATTTCCACCCCGAACCTTTTCCCCCTTTTTTTTTCCTTTTGGGGTGAGGGGTGAAGGGGAAAAATATTTTGGGGAAAATTTAAAAAAAAAAAAAAGAAAAATTTTTGTTTTTTTTTTTAAAATTCGGAAATTTTAAATTTTTTATTTTTTTTTTAAAAGTTTTCAATTTTTTTTTTTCAAATTAAAAAAAACAACCATGGGCTGTTTGCCCCCCCGAGTTTTCCCCCCTTTTAAAGGGGGAAAATAAAATATTATTTTTCTGGTAAAAACCCCCCCACCGAAAATCCCCCAAACAATTTAACCCAAAAAAACCCCAAATTTTTCCCTTTTTTTTAACCCGGATTCCCCTTTCCCCCCGGGGGTTTCCCCCCCCCGAAAAACCTTCCCCTCCAGGGTGGATTAAAAAAAAACCTTTTCCACAATAAAAAAACAAATATAAAAAAAGTTTTTGAAACCGAAACTTATATTTTTTTTCAAAATTTTTAATTTTCCAACCAACCCAGGGTTCGCGTGGACGTTTCCTTTCCCGGGGCCCTTTTACAAAAATTTTCCCCGGGGGGTATTTGGGGCAATTTTAAGCCCGTTGCGACTATTGGGGTTGCGTATTTTTTCCCTTAAACCATGTCCCTTCCCATCTTGTCTTTTAAAATTTGTTCCCCGGTTTTTTTTTTGGGCCACTTTGCGTGGCCCGCCCAACCCACCCCAAAGGGGTTTTTTCGGCCACCCGAAAAACCCCCCTTTTTTTTTCTTTGCCAAAATTTTTTAATTTTTTTGTGCGTATAAAGCATTTTTCTTTAAAGGCCTTTCCCCCCAAGGGGTTTGTTCTAATTTTTTAAGGGTTTAACCTCTTAAAAATTTTTTTCCCTTTTTTCCAAAATGGGTTTTTAAAAATTTTAATTTTGGGTCTAATGTTTAAATAACTCACCTTTTTTTTTTCCCTCAATTGTTTTTATTTAAGCCCCCCTTTTCCCTTTGGGAAGTCCTTTAAATCTCCACTTTAAACTTTTCTTTTTTATGTTTTTTAACTTAGGGATCTTTAAAATTTTTCACTTTTAAAGGAAAACGATTTTGAATTTTTATTTTTATTAAATTCTTTATGGCGGGTTTTTTTTGGGGATTACAGTTTTTAATGCGGAAAAACCTTTTAAAAACCCCAATGCTTAACGTTCCCAAAAGGGGGGGTTGAAAGTTTTTAGGGGAAATTTTTACCTGAAAAACCCTTTTTAAAACAAAAAGGGAAAAAATTTTTTTAAAATTTTTTTAAGTTTTTAAAAAAAAACTAATTATTAAATTGTTATAATATTTTCCCTTTTTTTTTTTATTAAAATTTAAATTTTTTAAAAAACAATAATAAAATTAAAAAAAAAATTTTTTTTAAAAAAAAAACAGTTTTTTTATTTTAAAAAAAGTTTAAAAAGAAAAAAAAAAAAGGTTATTTAAAAAAGATAAATTTTAAAAAAAAACTATGGGGGGAAAAAAAAATTAAAAATTTTTTTTTTTTAAAAAAAAAATTGAAAAAAAAAAAATTTTTGGGAAAAATTTTTTGAAAAAATTTTTAAAAAAAAAAAAAGCTTTAAAAAAAAAAAATTTTTTTTTTAAAAAGAGGATTTTTTTTTTTTTTTTTTCCAAAAAAAACCCTTTTCTTTTTTTTTTTTTTTTTTTCCCCTTTTTTTAAAAAAAAAAAAAATTTTTAATTTGAATTCAAAAAAGGGTGAAAAAAAAGTTTTTTAAAATAAAAAAAAATTAAAACCCTTTTTCCCCTTTCCGGGAAATTTTGTTTTTAAAAAATTTTTTTGGAAAATTTTTTTTTACAAATTTTAAAATTTGGGTTTTTTTCCCTTTTAAAAATTTTTTAAAGGGCAGGGGGTTTTTTAAATTTTAAACGAAAAATTTTAAAAAGCCCAAAACCCTTTTTTAAAAAAATTTTTCGTTTTTTTTTGGGGGTATTTTTTTTTTTTAAAAAAATTATTTCTTTTTTTTTTTTTTTCCCCCCCCATTTTGCCATTCTTTTTTCTGTTTTTTTTTTATTTAAAACCCCAAAACCCCTTTTTTTTCCCCCAAATTTTTTTAAAAGGGTTTTTTTTTTGGGAAAAAAGTTTAAAATTTTTTTCCCAAAAAAATTTTTTTTTTTAAAAAAAAAAAATGGCCCCCTTTAAAAAAAAAACTTCAAAAAAAAACCCCCCACAAAAAAAACCAAAAACCAAAACCCCCCCCCTACCCCCAAAAAACCCCCCAAAACCCCCCCCCCCCCCGGGGCCCCAAAACCCCCCCCCAAAAACAAAAAAAACCCCAAAAACCCCCCCCCAAAAAAAAAAACCCCCAAAAAACCCCAATACAAAAAACCCCCCCCCAAAAAAAGGGCCCAAATTAAAAAAACCCCCCCCTTTTTTAAGGGGTTTTTTTAATAAAATTTTCCAAAAAATTTTTGGGAAAAAAAACAAATTGGGCAAAATTAAAAATTTTAAAACCCCTTTTCCAAAACTTTTTTCCCCGTTTAAATTTTTTATTTTTAAATTTTAAAAAAATTTTAAAAAAAAGAAAATTTTTTAAAAACCCTTTTTCCTTTTAAAAACCCCAAAAAAAGGGAGGTTTATTTTTTAACTTAAAAAATTTTTTTTTTAAAAAATCAAAAAAAAAATTTTAAAACCCCCCCCTTTTTTTAAAAAAACCTGGTTTTTAAAAAAATTTTTTAAAACCCTTTTAAATTTTGGTTTTTGAAAGAAAAGAAAAAAAAAAACCAAACCCTTTTTTTGATTTTTTAAAATTTTTTGAACGGGGTTTTTCGAGAAAGTTTTTTAAAAAAAATAAAAAAAACGTTTTTTCCTCCTTAAAAAAAAAAATTTTCTTGTTTTTTTTTTTTTCCAAAAAATCCCCCAAAAAACAAAAAATTTTTCCCGGGGTTGCCTGGCTTTTTTTGGGGGAAATTTTTAACTTTCCCCTTTTAATGTTTTTGTTGGTAAATTTTTTAATTTTTTTTTATAAAAAAGGAATTTAATTTTTTAAATTTTTTAATCACGGAAAAAGTAAAAAGAACAAATCAAAAAATTTAACAAATTTAAAACTCCCCAGAAAAACCCTTTTGGAAAAATTTAGAAAAAAAAGAAAAAAAAAAGGGTAAAGTAAAAAAATTTTTCTTATAAAATTGGGTTAAAAAAAAACCTTAGAAAAAAAACCTGAAAAACCCAATTAAAAAAAAAACCTAAATTTATTTTTAAAATTTTTAAAAACTTTTATCCCCAATCAAAAAAATCCCCCCGTTTAACCCCAAAAAAAAAAAAAGCCCAAAAAGGGAAAAAAAAAAATCTTAAAAAAAATTCTTTTAAAAATTTACCCTAACCCTTTAAAAATTTTAACACCTAAAGTTGATTTTTTAAAAGGCCCTTTATTTTCCCTTTCCAAAAAAAAAACCCTTGGATCCAAAAAGGGGGGTAAAAAAGGATATTTTAAAAAAAAAGGGAATAAATAACCCCCCAAAAAATTAACTAAAAAAAACCAAAATTGGAAGGGTTTTTTTTTTTTTTTTTAAAAGATTTCTATTTTAAATTTTTTTTTTTTTCCCCCCCTTTGTTGAAAAATAAAAAATAAAAATAAAATTTTTTTTCAAAAAAAAAAAACCAATCTGAAGATTTGAGAAAAAGGAAAAAAACCTCAAATACGGTTTTTTGAAAAACCTTTTAGGTTCGAATAAAGTTTAAATTTAAAACCCAAATATTCCCCCAAAAAGTGCCTTTTTTGTTTTCCCCTTTTTTAAAAAAAGCCTTTTTTAAAAAAAAATTTTTTTTTTTTAAAAATTTATGTTCAAACCAAAATTTTAACCCTTTTCCAGGAAATAAAACCTTTACCACAAACTTAAAACCGCCTTTTTTAAATGATTTCATTGGAGATTTTTCCCAAAAAATCCCCTTTGGGGTTTTTAAAAACTCCCAAGAAAAAGAAAATTTTTTTCACATCTTTTTTTTTTGGGACGGGAAAAAACAAAACCCCCCAAAGTTTGGGGGGGGAAGGGGAAAAAAAAAATTTTAAACCGGAAAAATTTAAAAAAAATTTTTAAAAAACAAATTTCGGTTGTTTAATTTTTTCAAATTTCCAAAATTTGGAAGGGGGGGGGGGGGGGGGGGGGGGGGGGGGGGGGGGGGGGGGGAAAAAAAACCCTTTTTCCATTTCTTTCCCCCTTTTTGGGGTTAGGACTGCCTTTTTTTTAAAAAGGGGAACCTTTCACCCCAAAAAAAATTTTCCTAAAAATTAATGGTGGGGAAAAATTTTTAAATTTTAAATTTTTCAAATTTTACATTTTAAAAAATTTTTCTTTTAAAGCCCCCTTTTAAAATTTTTTAAAATTAAATTTTTTTAAAAATTTTTTTTTTTTAAAAAGGGTTTTTTTTTTTTTAAAAGTAGGATAAAATCTTTTTAAAAACCTTTTTAAAACCCCCTAAAGCCCCATGCTCGAGTTTTTTGGGGTTTAATGTTCAAAATTTAAAAAAATAATTTGGGGGAAAAAAAATGATGGGTTTTCCGAAAAAAACCCCCACCCCCGCCCGGATTCCGAACAAAATTTTTTTTTTTAAATTTTTTTTTTAAAAAAAAAATTTTTTTGTGGGGCCCCCTTTAAAAGATTTTTTTTTTTTTTTTTTAAAAAAGACACAGGGGTTTTTTTATTTCCCCCGTTCCCAAAAAGGGGTTGAAAATTTTTTAAAAAAAGGCTGATGGATGCCATCTCCCAACTCAAAGATGGCTCCCCAAAAAAACTCGAAAGGGAAGGGTTTTTATTTTTTGGGGTTTTTTTTTTTGCAAAGTTTTTTTAAAAAAAAAAAATTTTTTTTAAAACCCCGGGGAAGGAAAAAACAATTTTTTTAATTTAAATTTAGCAATTTAAATTAAAATTTTTTTAGTTTTTTTTTTTTTTTTATTTTTTTTTAAAAAATTTTTAAAAAATTTTTTTTAAAAATTTAAAATGTAAAATTTAATTTTTTTTCCATTTTTTCCAAAAAAAACCCTCAAATTTTTTTTTTTTTTTCCCCCCCCCTTTTTGGGAAAAAGGAAACTTTGGGTTTTTTAAAGACCCTTTTTTTAAAATTGCTGGGTTTTTTAATTTAAAATTTTTTAAAAAGAACCCTTTTGTCCCGAAAAATTTTTAAAAAAATTTCCTTTTTTTAAAGGAAAACATTTTCCCCCAAAATTTTTTTAAAAATTTTTTTTTATTTCCCAAAATCCCCTTTACCCGTGGTTAAAACCCCTAAAAAGAAAAAGTGGTTTAAAAAAAAAAAAAATTAAACTTGAAAAAAATTTAAAAAAATTTAAAAAAAAAATCCCCCCAAACCCCATGGTTCAAAAACCCCCCAAAATTTTTTTAAAACAAATTTTCCCCCCCCGGGAACAAACCCCCCCCCGGGGAATGGTTTAAAAAACCCCCCACCCTTTAAAAAAAAAAAAAATGGGATTTACTTTTTGGGCAAAATTCGTTTCTACATTTTTAAAATTTAAAAATTTAAAAAAAATAATTTTTCCAAAACTTAGCCCTTTTAATAATTTTTTTTTAATTTAAAAAAGCCCATTTTAGTTGGTCGGGGCCGAAATTTCCTAACCCCCAAACTGTTAAAGAATTTTTTTTTTAAACCCAAAAAGGCCCTTTTAAATAAATTAAAAATTTTAATTTTTTTATTTTTTTAAAAAAAAAAACTTTTTTTTTTAAAAAAGGTAGGGGCATTTTAAAATTTAAAAAAAAAAAAATTTTTCCCAAAAAAAAAAAATATCTTTTTTTTTATAATTTTTCTGATAAAATACCCAAAAGGTTTTTAAAATACGTGAAAAAGTTTTAAAGACCCCATTAAAAAAAACCCCCCTTTTCAAAACTCGGGGAAAGGGAAAATTTTTAAAAGGGAATTTTCAAAATAAATATTTTTAATTTTATTTTTTTTTTTTTTTTTTATTTTTTAAGAATTTTTTTTTTTAAATTTTCCATTTTTTTGATTAAAATGTTTTTTTAAAAATTTAAAATTATTTAAAAATTTTTTAAAAACCCTTTTTCTTTTTTGGGGCCCCCCCCCTTTTTTTTTAAAAAAAAAATTTTTTTTTTAAAAAAAAAAAAAAAAAAAAATTTTAAAAAAAAAAAAAATAAAATTTTTTTAAATTAAAAATTTTTAAAAAAAAAAAAAGGGATTTTACCTAAAAAACAGTTCAAAAAATTTAAAAAGAAAACCCCAATTAAAATTTTTTCCCCTTTTAAAAAAAAATTTTATTTTTAAATTTTTCCCCCCAAAATTAAAATGGGTCCCCCATTTTTAAATTTTGTAAAAAAAAATTTTTTTAAAAAACCCCCCTTTTTTCCCCCCAAAAAAAACCCCCTTTTTTAACCCCCGGGGGTTTGTCATCTCATTTGGAATTTTGACTACATGTTAATACGTCGTATAAACAGGGAGTAGACCAGCATTAGCTTGGTTCTGGGGCCCTTGTCAATTATTAGCCCCCTTGTAAAGACAGTGGTAGAAGTGCTGAGTCATTCCTCCACTGTCTGGCTACCATCGTTCACGATGACGCCACCCTATGATGATGAATACGTCATGGGATTACTGCTGGAATGGACTCATAAGTCCTAGTCTGCCAGTATAAATAAGACAATATTGTTGTTATATACGAACACTGCTAGTACTGACTCCTCATAAACCAGCTGATTCATAACCTAGAGATCGGTGGTTCGAGTTTCAAGTATATAAAAAAAGTTTAGGCGCTTATAGGTTTGAATAATTTCAAATATTCAATGTCAATCTGCAATGCTATCGAAAATACCAAAAATAGAAAACTAATTACCTAAAGAAAGAAAAAGAAAATATGTGTATATAAGATAAAGATGTACTCAAGTATTGATTAATATGCTGTGGACGTGTATTATTGCAACCTTCAAATATGTGGGCAGCAGGCTTCGTTTGACAATAAAACTTTATCTCTCTCCATCTGATAGTATTGGATTTCCTATATGTTTTTGTTTTAACTCATTATCTATATGTTTTTGTTAACTCAGTCCAATTTTTGATATTCCTCTTTTGGCTCTCCCGCCAACCTTAAATTAACATATCATCCTACCTCCTCGCATTGCTGAACATCACTCATTCGGCTTTCTACAACCTGACCCCATAACCTCCATCACGATCAGTAACTAATCCATGTTCCATATACTCTCTTGCCTTGCATAGCCCGAGTGAAGTAATATACGCTTTATCCTTGGTCCATACATATATGTATTATATATAGAGATAATTATAGTGCCTGTACTCTCTTTCGCTTTTCTTCTTCCATGTATATATATGCTCTCATTTCTAAATTAGGTATGTACGTGTCTCTTGTGATATATGGAATATTTTTAAAATTGTCTGTTTTAAGAGCATCATTTCAACACACTATACACTTACACCACACACTGGATACGGAAGGAGCCCAGAACACTGGTTCTGGGCGTCCAAAGGGTTTACTCTTATCCTAAAAGGAAACTGTTGTGTCACTTCTCGCCCATCAGAGGGGAGGCATACTATGGGATGGGCAGGCTACAACACAGACCACAAGCGTCTACAGTAGCTTCTGTTTCATGGCTACGAAATAAAAAAGGCCGTGAAACACTCATCTTTAAAAAAAGAAATCCTTCCACCACCATGACACAACACATGTACTCGGAAAGTAAGTAAAGTATGGAATAGGTACTTTGCCCGAAGCAATACCAAGTACTGGTAGTCAACTAGTCGATGGGGTTGCGGCACTAGACTTGTAATTCAAACAAGTTATTACTCGATCTATTCTGTTGATATTAGTTTCTGGTCGGTTTCGCCAGCCAGCTGTCAGAGGTTTTAACGGAAAACAATTTCAAGCTGTACCTTGTTCGAAAGCTCTCACTACAAGGAGTTCACATCAACAAATTTCATGTTCCTGCAACCTAAAGTTTACGATATGTAGGTCAGAAAATTTCAGCAAAATACAATAAACATGGGCTATGCCCGTTAATTTGTTAAAATTAAAAAAAAAAAAAAAAAAAAAAAAAAATTAACCAAGACGGGCGACCTTGAACGGGTAAGTCAATATAAATATGTGAATACAATATATGTGAAATTTATTGTATTTTTTTATTATTATTAATGATAATATATTTATTTATTTAAAAAAAAACTTCCTCCATTCCATGACCTTCTGGTATCGACCCAAGGATAGATACATGCAGCATTAGCCTTCTGAATGGCCAGACCAATTCTTTGGGCAAGAAATTGTTTAGATCGGGGTTCACCCGTACATCTAAACAATTTCTCGCCCAGTTGGCCCAGCCATTCCTTCGAGCCAACACAAAATATATACCCAATATTAACCCTTAAAAAAACATTAATTCATTGTAATGAATTCCACCCTTTGTCACTTTTAAACCCAACCCATTTTAGATGGGTCAGCCTAAACGACAATCCGCAGCCAAAACTTTTTGGTGATAAAATTTAGATTCCAATTGCATATGATATCAGAGGGTTAATAAATTGCACTTTACATAAAAAGAACTAACTTGAGTTGCAATTAGGTAATGTTAATTTATTCATGAAGAATGAAGAAATCATTGCATGATGAAGAAAAAAAAAGAAAAGTGTGTACATAGTATGTACGAGTATGTATCATAATATGTATGTACATAATACATAATATGTATCTCGTTTCTTTGTGTTATATGACAAACTTAGTGGGTAGCACAGGAGTTCGAGACACTTGATATCAAATCCGAGTGTAATAGTAAAATAAATATTATACATTTATTATAATATGTACTTCATTCTTACAAGAAATAAATAATAACATCATTAATTGCTCGTAATGTCACTGGTCGCTATTCATACCAATAGCTTCTCATGTTTCCTCACGAGGTATGAGTCATACCCTACAAAGTACATAACCGAAAAAACTCCGATTCTGGTGGGATTCGAACTGGGTCAGCTGAGTGCAAGCCGTACAAGCTACCATTTCAGACTGTACATTTTTTAATTTTTAAAATTAAATTTAATTCGTTATCATAATAATGTGCACTTTTAGTAGTCAAGTGGTTCACACGCTAGTCTGGTAATCCAGATAGCGTAGGGATCCGTTGGTTCGAATCTCACCCAGTGCATGAATTTTTCCTCGTTAATTTGTGTTTGTGACCACATAATAATAAGACTCTGAGGGTTAGGTGGTAGAATAGATCTAATTAGGTCGCAGTGTTAATGTTAGGGTTTCACTGAAAACCCTACAACCAGATCAGTTAGGTGGTAGAAAATACTTTGAGCATTAACCTCGCCTGGTGGTTACCTTCCACTAAAGAGTGTTATTATCATAATAACTCTAGCTGGACAACAGCAACAGGTTGTATACACTCGTAGGTATACCAACTAGATGTCATAGATGTATGAGCAGTCGGGAAGTAGACTGGTAAGTTAAATGTTGACTGATGGGAGACCGCGAGCAGGAAGCAGCGTACGTCATCTGGTCAGAGCTTAGTACAACTGGTAGAATCAGCCAAGTTCACACTCACAGGGAAGCAAAGGACTTAGCACAAGATTTTCATTTGAAAATTGGACATCCAAAGTAATGTTATATGTAATATATATATATTTATGTAACACTAGGATTCTTTAAAAATTTCACTCAAACGACTCGAGTTTCGCCTAGTCTCGTAGGTTTGATCACGATTACAGATGTAATATTAAAATCAGGTCTGATGTAATATGAAAAGTGGTTCTGATGTAATTTGAAATATGGTTGAAAAAAGAAAGAAAAAAATATATAGAGTTGTTAAAAAAAAGCTTTTGTTATTTGAATGGTTCTTTGTTGAAAATCAAACTAGTTTTTTTTTAAGAAAAAAAAAAAAAAACGTATCGAAGGACATTCACTCTGGAAGTCTCGAGACACGCAACAGAATTTAAATGTCAGTCTTTAATTTCCACGTGGACACAAAGTAAAATGTAAAGTTTTTTTTTTATTTATTTCATTATCTGAAGTAATGAAGTACGGTTCCGGGTATGTTCGAGGTGATGGAGAGGAGGGTTTTAGTGGTATGGCGCCTTGGTTCCAGCGCTGAAACCCCGGACTTCGCCTTGAACCACAGAAGATTTTGCCTCCGCTCACAAGAAAAAAAATCTGGTGTAAACATCACACGACTTTCCTTATCCCCCATAAGGAAGTCCAATTCTGCAACTGGTGACTCACTGGTAACAGATAGATAAAAATCACAGCCAAATTCGTAATCAGCAACTCAAAGTTATTGGATTTGATATGTCACAACCCCCATCTAGGATGAATAGTAAAAAAGTTAGTCCAAGCGGGTCCCCCCCAAAATACCGGTAAATTGGGGCCGGGTTCCAAAAAGTTCAAGATATCAAAAAAATGATCAGAATAGACCCCTATTATTTTTTTAATCTAAGAAATTGTTATTCTCCAAAAAAATTTGTATCTTTAACCAATTCAAAGAAGCGGCGTTTGCGGCTAATATTTGCGGCCCTGCGGCCGTGGGATACGGCCGATTTCAACCAAAAGTTTCGTGGTTCGTCTAGTGTATAAAATTAATTTCCATACTAAATTTCAAGTTTCTAGCTCTTACCGTTCTCGAGATATCCTGTTCACACACACACACACACACACACACACACACACACACACACACCACACACACAGACAGACGCACGGACCAATGGCTGAAAACAATTTTTTGGTATCCTGAGGCTATGATTCGTCCAGAAATGTGAAAAACTTAGTACGAGCAAATTTTCGACGAATACAATACTTTCCTTATTAGGATAAGGAAAGTAATACTTTCCTTATTAGGATAAGGAAAGTAAAAAATATATTAATCCATTTATTTAGCATAGTAGAGTGGGCGGGATAACCTTTCTTAAAGTTAAAGACAAACTGTATGGAGGATTTTTGTTATATGTATTTCAATCAAACCCACAACGGACGCTACATTAAGTAAATGGTTTATTATTATATTATTTTTACTAAGTTTTTATTCATACAAGCAGAGTTTGCCTTTTTGCGCCCGGCTTAGGTATGACCGTAGTTAAATTTGAGCATATTTTGAGAATGACTAGAACTTTTGGAAAATCCATTCTCGTCACCTAAAGAAGGTCATTCGGTTCTACCGTTTTGAAAATGAGTTAATTACGCGTCAATTAATCTAAATTTATGTATGTAAGATTTAGGTTTATGATAAACAAAAAAAAAATGGTTTCAGATAAAGTGGGGGTTTGACTTCCAGCTACTATTCATGTAAAGTTTCCTTAACTTACCTCATGTATGAAGTGACTCAGGTTCAAGTTATGGTTAGCGCCCAGCTCGGCGTTGCTTATCTTGCAGTGGACACTCGTCTTATCATTGCTGATAACACAGATGAGCAGTGATACGCCGAGTAGCGCGTATCTCGAGAACAGTGTGCTCAGATAGTGATTGTTTATGATTGGATAGCGGTCAATGCGTGTCATGGCCGGTGGGATTGAGATCAGAAAGCTAGTAATTCTGATAGTCACTTTTTTGTTTATGTATGGCCGTTTCACCTTACTTGAAACCTACTATAGTTTGTTGATTATTATCAAGATAATGACGGGTATTTATACGAAGCTCTGATTATTTCTTAGCAACAATCATCTTTTACATAGTCGACATAAGTATTGTTGTTTGCTACACAAATCACAAAAGGTAGGTACACCTTATTTAACTACCATGAAAATATTGCAGATGATGTATTGGAATTTTTAATATCTAGCTTTCTGGTGAACAATTACTGTTATGAAATTGAGTTGCAAAGAATTGAGCCCCAGTTGACATGTTTTTCATACTACAAAACAGAAAATTATAATTTTGCAATTGAAACAAAAGCTTTTTATAAGTTACCTACTTCAAACTTCAATATATCTTATAAATATTCAATGTAAGGCAATGCCTTCAGTGTATATTCTAGCCTTGGATGATAAAGGTAGTATGGGTCGGTGTATAGATAGTAATTATTATAGACCTCGGTTTTAAGAAGTAACAAAATACCTGTTCCTACCTAATAATCTAGTGTTGTGTAGGTTTACCGTACAAAAATAATAATGACCGTTTTAGATAGGTGTACATACATTTCATGATTTTAAAATCGCACACATATACACTTCATATTATTATGAATTATTTTCAAAAACTGGAAAGAAGAACCGAAAAAAAATCTCACTTAAAATAAAACGTCAAGTGAAGACCAGTTGAAATTTTTTATTTACATCAAAATCTCACTTGTTATTTTAAAAAGTGCAACTAAAACGTTAACTTTGCAGCTTTTTTCCGAAACTCGAGATGGAAAATATTAACGTGAGGTGACAAAAAAAGCACCGTCCACAACCTCGTAAATGAATCTGAAAGGATCTTTCTTGTAATCAAGATATCGATTAAAAGACAACCTCTTTGTTTCTTAATCGCAGAATTAGAAAAGTAATTAACCAGGACATGTCGGAGACAAATTAGATGTGATAGGTTTGTGAGAGAAAAGTACGCTGTCGCTAATTAAGAAATATTGAGCTGGGAATTTGGAGTTTTCTTTTTAGGATCGTTTTCAGGAAAATCTTTCTAGGGCAGAAATGATTATAGTGAGTAGGTAATTGTGGCGCGTTTGAGTAGGTAAGGCGCGTTTGAGTAGGTAATTGTGACATTACTCTCTAGAGATTAACATAGATATGCTAATATGATAATAATATCACCTTATTTATACTGTCCAATTAGGACTATTAGGTCCCCTTAATCCAGAAGTAAGCCCAGGAAGTATTATTATTTGGTAAAAATCTCAAATGTGAGTATAGCTTATTGTCATGTCCCGGCTGGGTTTCGAACCCACGATTCACCGAGTCTCGCCTTTACGACTGAGTTACCGGAATTGAATTCCGGTAGCTCAGTCGTAAAGGCGAAAAACTTAAAGTATGGGTTGCATAGATGCAAAGTGACTAACATTGTCACTGATTACACTGAGGAAAAACTTGGGTTGCATAGATGCAAAGTGACTAACATTGTCACTGATTAAGCTCGGTCATTGTATAAAGTCGATTGATTTAATCTGTTCATTATATTAGGAACTCTGCACTTGGGCCTAAAACATTCCAGCGTCTAGCCTGTTAAGTTGCCTATACTAACATAATGTATATCTGTCTCTGAACCTCTATACAGCGCTTTCGATTCCAACCAGGAACAAACATTTTTTACCGATGGCACCCAATTTAGCTAGCATTCTCCTTTCTTCGATCTCCCCCTTCAATTTCAGTCTCTTATCACTTTTCTGTAACAAAAAAATGAGAAATTTATGGGATAATAGGTATGTCGTATGCGATTGCCACAGGCAATAACCCCGCCCTTTAGAAAAGGACATTAGCTTTATTCTCTTTTTTGTTCTTGTTTCTTTGTTCTTTGTATTGCACCGTAAATATTGTACTTTGGTTTTACCTAATTAAGAGTAGTAGTATATAATAATAACAGTAGTCACTGTGGCAGAGCGAGTTAGCGCGCTAGGCATTGCACACATGGTGACCTGGGTTCGATTCCCAGCGGGGGAGGATTTTTTCTGCTCTGTACTTGGATGTTCGGGGTCCACTCATACCTCGTGAGGAAAAATGAGTAGCTGCTTTAATGTGAAGCAGCGACCAGTGGCAGAATCTTAGGCAAAAAAATAATACAAGATATTGTAAATTAAAAGTGGTAAAGTCCTATGATTCTGCGCTACCCACTAAAATTGTGACATAATAACACAAAGAAAAAGCATTATTATTATTATTATTATATAATAATAACATATCTCCTTCATATCTTTCATTGATTAACCCTAAGTCAGTGTGCCACAATAACAGTCATATCTCCTTCATATCTTTCAGTGATTAACCCTAAGTCAGTGTGACACAATTCCAACTCGGACACCCCCCCTACATGAAGCCCCTGGACTCCTGGAAGAACAATAGAGGATGGAGGGAGGATCTCTCTCTCTCTTCTTTTAATTACTATACTCCTTCATCAACCTCCCGATTAGTACACCGTTCCACTGTCGCAAGTCATTCACGTTTCCAACTTCCGATCAATTATAGAAGAAAACCTCGTCCCACAAGTACCTAGGTGTGTGACAAACAACTCTTTCGTGAAATTATATTAAATACCTCGGCCGAGGTGTGAAGGAAAAAGATAGGAAAAAGAGAAAAAGCCTTATTAGGAAAAAGAGACAGCGCGTATTCAAATGAACCAAAGAGTTTTGGTATTCAAATGAACCAAATGAAGGCAAAACAACTTTCTATGTAAACTCCCTGAAACATGTAGCAGTGACCCGGGTTCGATGCACGACAGTCGACAAGTAAGGTGTAAAGCTTTCAAACGATTCTTCTACATTCATGAGTCATACCTCGAAAACGGTTTGGTAAATATCAAGTTAGCATAAAATCAAAATTTATTGGTGTTGCAGTCCATTCCTTCGGAAACTTAGGGCCGTATTATATAAAATTATAAGTTTTTTTATATACATATAAAGTCATCATATACCGTGTTAATCACTTTCGTGATATCACAACTTCTCAAACTCGCTTTACTAAATCTACGCTGAAACCGGTACTTGAACCACCGACCTCCAGGTTACAAGTCCGTCGCCTTATTGATGAAGCTACTGAGGTCGGTTTAGGCGTTTAGGGCTGTATTATGGATTCAGGATTAACAAATCTAAGCCGACCCTTCCATTATATCAGCTGACCGATAGGTACCTATTCTAAAATAAGATTTTCCGTCACGAAGGCTGGCCACAGCTCAGTTGCTCCACAGAAGCAATATACAGACAGCTAAAGCCCGGCTTAGATATTACCTCTACAATTGTTGTCAAGGTTCAAATTAATGGATAGTGTCCACTAAGATTAAGTTAAAGTTAAGGGATAATGTTCTGTTTCTCGCCCTCAAGTCAGAGTTTTCTACCAATCACAGCACACTATAGCCCTACTTAAGAGATAGTGTCCACTTAGATTAAATTTAATCCTGATTTATAATTCAACCCTCAGTATGCTATACTGAGCCTACTTGGGACAAGTTGTAGGCGCTAGGTCAACACTAGCGCAGTGCAGTTTCCGGGTTTCCCTTAAAAACAACTGGAACCAAGTTTTTTGTCTACTCTGGGTCTTGAATCAGGAACCTTCCACATGCCAAGCGAGTATCTTACCACTGAACAGATCTTAATTTTCTATCATGGTTTCGCTTTTTTACTTTCCTTATTTCCTTTTCTCTTTCTATCGTGGTTTTCCATGACTTAATACAGGAACCGCGACCACCAAATTGTGAGTCTGCGGTAATGTCTACCCACATGGTCAATTAGATGATGACCAGCGACGACTATCGAAATCTAATGGTCTCACTTTTACTATTTTGAACTCTGAATATACAGGGTGCACTGGTGCCAGCTTTGTTCGGTCTATTGACGACAAAACAAACATGGGTGTCCTTCAGAGGGTTAATGTTAAGGGAAGGTATATGCCAACCTGCCAACCAACTACCAACCACGAGAGAGAGGACGAACGTGAACAATGCCAACCCCATGTGCGAATGTGAAAAGGCAAAGTGAAATTGATTAGGGAAGAAGAAAAAGATGGCATGTTGAATACTCACCAGCTCTCATACTGTCCCTCAAATTAAGCAACGCCCTCCTAGGTTAGAACTTAGGTGGGTGACTATTAAAATTCGAATCTTCGTGATGCTACCTATTCCCGGTTCAATCTAAGCTAGGCAAGGTTCATGTGTATATATAGGGTTCGTGATTTACCAGCGTACAGAGAGTAAACCCCCCTTCCTTAAATCTCAAATGACTTAGTTAAAAAGCTGTTTAGCAGTGAAAAAAAATAAGCGTGCCAAAACATTTCTATGTAGACCCTGGCCGACCTCCGTGGCTCAGTGGTAAAGAGCATTGGTTCCTGACCCGGAGGTTGCGGGTTTGAATCCCGGCCGGAGCGGAAAATACTGACCGAAATTTTCCGTTTCCGGAATGGCATGGATGTAAAGGTAAAGTACTCTGAAGTAATGCGAAAGTGGTTCCGGGGCACACTTACCTTCAAAAAAAAAGAAGAAAAAAAAACAAACGTTCCAAAACATTTCCAACTAGACCCTGTTCTTAACGTACACACGAAAATGGTCCGCTCAGTATTCACACACTGGAGCGAATCGATTCCCGACCACCAGTTCACCACTTGGCTGATTTGGCATCACAAACAAATATACGAGACAAGTGTGCAGGTCTAATTGATGGAGAAATGCCGACGCGAATCAGAAGAAAGCGAAATTTAAGCTAGAGGTAATAAACGTGCGTGAACACTGAACATAGACAATGTGTTAAAAAGTTATATCACTTGTATTAATCACTTTCGTGATATCACAATTACTCAAACTCGCTTTACTAAATCTACGCTGAAACCGAGACTTGAACCAGCGACCTCCATGTTACAAGTCCGCCGCCTTATCGCTTTACTAACTACTAAAACTTACTTTACTAAATCTACGCTGACACCGGGACTTGAACCACCGATCTCCAGGTTCACCGTCTTATCGATCAAGCTACTGAGGTTGGTCCAACGGGTTAGTAGTAGGTATACGTATTAGTCGAGTATTGATTATAAAGTGAGAATTAAGTCAAATATTGATTATTAAGTGAGAATGAAGTCAAATATTAATTATTAAATGAGAATTAAGTCAAATATTGATTATTAAGTGAGAATTAAGTCAAATATTGATTATTAAGTGAGAATTAAGTCAAATATTGATTATTATTGATTACTCATGCAGTGGGTGGGGTCCCACACCAAACTCACGTTCTGACCACCCGTCCATCCTGTCCACTAATCCCTGTTAAATAACTAGTTAACTTACCTTTAAGTATACCTAGTATGTAATTTGGGAACAGAAAACAATGTAACAAATTAGTTGATTAAGAATGAGCAGGAAATTATCATGTAAGGTAACGCGAGTGATGACTTTATTGAACAATTATTACCGAAAGCACCACGCGTAGGTAGCTATGGGATCAAGGTTAAGGCTAAGGCCTGTGCTTCCTAGCAATTAGATAAATTGGGAGGTGAGACTCACTCAGAATTTTATGTGGTTTCATGTATGTTCATATGTATGTGGTTTCATGTAGGTACATTGTACATGTACATAATATGTATGTGGTTTCATGTATGTACATATGTAAGTGGTTTGATTCATGTATGTATTATACTTTATATGTATGTGGTTTCATGTTGGTATCTACAATCTACATACATATATGTATGTGGTTTTTTTGTGATATTATGTCAAAGCTTAAGTGGATAGCACAGCGTTACAAGTAACGCTTTCTTTTTAAATCAATCAATTATACAATGGCATTGTAATGCTGACATTTATCGCTATGCATACAAATAGCTACTCATTTTTCCTTACGAAATATGAGTGAACCCCGGACATTCAAAAACAGAGGCGAATTTTTTTATACTTCTAGGTATCGAACCCAGGTCAGCGTGCGTGCAACCCTACTGTGCAACGACACTTGATCGCAGTGACTACTTCAAAATTTTATATATTTTTTTATGGCTTAACGACTTCTACTTACCAGATGATTATATTTAAAAATTTATAATATTATAATACACAATCATATTTATTGTAGTCTAGTAATAGTACCTGTACGTTTCCACATACTCAAATTACTAAGAATTGCTAAATTTTGATATTTTTTTTATTAAGCTATTGATGAACTTACATACTTACCTGTGGATCTTTTCTTCCATACCTAATTTTCTCTATTATAAAATACTTACGATATCTTCACATATCTGTGACATCCTCCGAAGTAAAACTTTATATGAGTCAAATCAAAGCCAATGTGGGAAAAACCGACTAGGGATTTTGATTCATTGGTTTTTTTTCTTTTTCTTTTTTACGTAAGAAAATTGTTGCGTCGGTGTATTTATTGAATAACCTTGTATATAAATTAAGTGATATAAAAAAATCTGGTGTAAACATCACACGACTTTCCTTATCCCCCCAAAAGAAGTCGAATTCCACCACTGGTGACTCAACGGTAACAGATAGCTAAAAATCAATGCAAAATTCGTAATCAGCACTTCAAAATCATTGAATTAGATATGTCACAACCCCCTTCTAGGATGAATAATAAAAAAGTTAGTCAAACCGGGTCCCCCCAAAAAATACCGGTAAATTGGGGCCGAGGGCCAAAAAGTTCAAGATATCAAAAAAAATGATCAGAATAGACGCCTATTATTTTTTTATTCTAAGAAAATGTTGTTCTCTAACTTTTTTTGTATCTTTAACCAATTTAAAGAAGTGGCGCTTGCGGCTAATATTTGCGGCCCTGCGGCCGCAGAATGCGTCCGATTTCAACCAAAAGTTTCGTGGTTCGTCTGGTGTATAAAATTAGTTACCATACCAAATTTCAAGTCTCTAGCTCTTACCGTTCTTGAGTTATCCTGTTCACAGACAGACAGACAGACAGACAGACGGACAGACAGACAGACAGACAGACGCACGGACCAATGGCTGAAAACCACTTTTTTGGTATCCTGAGGCTATGATTCGTCCAGAAATGTGAAAAGCTGGGTAGGTCAAATTTTCGACGAATACAATACTTTCCTTATTATAGGATAAGGAAAGTAAAAATAGTAGGTAGGTTGGTAGTTTTATCGTCAGACAGAGAAATCTAACCATTAAAAAACCCATCTGTTGTACCATTCACTTTGATGGGAGTAGTTTCTAGCCAGAAATCGTATGAGAGGAACAATAAAATTATGTAGTTTAAAACTGGAAAATCAGTTATACAATAGATCAGAGCTGTACAAGTAAGGTACCAAAAATGCAGTCATGCCACGGGCCAAAATGAAAGGAGTGTTAAAAACAAAATGGGTATAGGGTAGTTATTATCTACTTTTGCTCAGAATTTCTGGGACAATATGTCAGCCCTAACAATGAAGGTTAGGTGAGGTTGTGAGGTAATATTCGCAGCTGGGTAGTTTCCCCTGCATTTTCAGGGGAATTTGTTCGTGAAAGCCCGTTGTGATAGATACTAAAATTATGATCCCATCAGATCAAAAAGTGTTAATTCCATTATTATGCTATTTCATAAACAGCGTTAATGTGGCCAAGTTTACCAACGCACTCGTTTTGCACGCATTGTGACCTGTGTTTGAATCCCTGCTGGGTAGAAATTTTTCTTCTCCGTTCTTTGCATGTGCGGGATCCACTTTTACCTCGTAATGCAAAATGAGTAGTTACTTCGTCACTTGTATGAGTAACGACCAGTGGTGGCATCACCAAAGTATATAAAGATAATAATTATGTAAGAGACTTAGACAATAAAACTTGATCGATCAGGCGGTGGACTTGTAACCTGGAGATCAGTGGTTCAAGTCCCGGTTTCAGTGTGGTTTTAGTAAAGCAAGGTTGAGTAGTTGATGTGATATCACGACAGTGATTAACACAATTAAAAAAAAAATATTGATCTCAATAGATCTAATAGAGGTGGGTGTGATATTATGTACCTATATGTAATATTTTATAGAATAATAATAATATCCACTTATTTATACTGCCCGAATAGGACAGTTAAAGTCCCATCATTCCAGCAGTAAGCTCAAGACTTATGTGGTAAAAATCCCAAATGGGAGGATAACTTGTCATGTCCCGGCTGGGTTTCGAACCCACGACTTCTGGAATCTCTGGATTCACAGAGTGCCGCCTTTACCACTGAGCTAAAGGGACATTGAGCTAATACTAGGATTCTTTAAATTTGGATTTCTAATATGAATTGAATAACAAGTAGTGGGTGTGACAATTGGGGCTTCTCTTATAGGACTCCTAGCAGTTCATAATTATTATATTCTTAAGTAGTGCATGCGAATAAACAAGAAGAACAACACCACCTTACACCCTACTCGTTGGTAGTCAAGTGGTTAACGCTAGTCTGGTAATCCAGGTAGCGTAGGGATCCGTTGGTTCGAATCCCACCCAGTGCACGAATTTTTCCTCATTAATTTGAGTTTCTGAAAACATAATAATAAGACTCTGAGGGTGGTAGAAAATGCTTTGAGCATTAACCTCGCCTGGTGGTTACCTTCCACTAAAGGGTATTATTATTATTATACTCGCAGCAGCACTACTCATCACTACTGAACTTGATTTGCACAGCTCTGCTTCCAGAGAGCCTAGAATCCTATTTATTACAGAACTACAAGGCCGCCCAGAACTAGAAATTTTCCTCCGGCTCTACGTCAGAAGAGACAAAATATACCTGAGGAAACCCGCCAGATCAGCTTCATAATACGTAAACACTGCATAATCACATGTTTACATGAGCAATATGTGCATTGTATATAAATAACTTGATGTGTGCATTATGCATTATATAATATGTAAATAAATATGTATGTATGTATGATTTTATTTGTGGTGAAGCACAAGGCCTCTTTACAATTTTTGTGGGTAGCGCAGCAATACTAAGAGACTCCTTCACTTTTCGAATTCTATTACATTAATTTCTTTTTACTCTGGTAATGCCGCCACTGGTCGTTACTCATACGTGTAACTATTTACAAGTATGTAAATAAATATAATACAGGGTGTCCCACCAAAGTTGGACACCTCAAATTACTCGGCCCTTGATGGGGTTTTTTGAAAAATAAATAATCCAAGGGTACATGTACTTCCTAATTATGCGCTTTCAGTCATGAATTTGGTGTGACACGCTGCATAACTGTATGTGTATATATTTATCTATTTATTTTCCATTTTATTGTTTACATTGTTTTAATTATTTTATTGATTTTTTGTATTGTATACAACTATACATATATTATTTCTGTGTATCTAATAAAGCATTTAATAATAATAATGGATAGTAAAACTCGATATTCAAGAGGACTGGTGATAGTCGTTTCCCAGCAAGTTGGGACGTGAGAAAATTGGGTCAGACGGTCCGACGGCCGGATGAACATAGGCTGGACGGCCGGCGCATTACACACGAATTAACATCACGCCCTAAGACGCAAGACTTTATTTTTTTGACGAATGGCCTTGACATAGTGATATGAATGACCTGTCAGAAATAAGAGAACAAGGAAAGAAACGGTGAAAAATTAAAAAGAATATAAAATTAACTAGCGGGCTGTCGCCCGCATTGCGGGCCGAGGCATGGCCCGCGGAAAAAAATCCTTTTTCGCCAATGGCAGGTGTTGTCATATTGCACATCTAGACTATAAGACTACCAAATGTCAGCTTCCTAAGACTTACCAGTTCGGAGAAACAGTGATGAATCAGTGAGTCAGTCAGTCAGTCAGTGAGTGAAACTCTCTTTTATAAGTATAGATTTATCTTCAGGTTACAGTTATCTGTTTCGTGTTAATATAGGCCTGTTGGCGAGTGCTACTTGACGAGCGCTCGCCTCCCGAGCTTGATACGAGGTTCTGTTTACACTGGCCGCGTGATTACCAGAAACGGTCGGCCCGATGGATTTATAGATAAAAAGATTCCTCACAAAAGTGAATAGTTTATGCGTTTCCTTGTTTTTTTCTTTCGTTTTAACGTGCCTTTTAACCGCTCAGGTCATTTATGGAGACAGGGGTTTTACCCTCCTTTCGCTATAATCTTACAAACTATTAATCCCTTCACTATTGCTATTTTTTTAATTTGATCAAATAAATGTGATGTGTGTGTGTGTGTGTGTGTGTGATAAAATAATAGAGGTACCTTGGTGTAATCATAAAGTTGAAGGGTCAAAAATTTGCTTAGCGCTGTCAAATTAGCTTATAACCTTTGAATCACAGATAAACAGCTCAAAACTGCTAAAAACCTTAATTTTGTTTATCCAAAAGTCATTGTCTATGTCAGGTCAGATGTTGTTCATAATCATATATTATAGTTATTATTATTAAATACTTTATTAGACATGGTTCACATCGCAATACACTTGGCAATAAATATTTACCTTTCCATTATCGCTGTATTCTGAGATTTCTTTAAAAAATCACTTGTTTTTTTTTAATGGTGTAAAAGCGTTCAGTATCAGTATAAACAAGAACAATATACACGACATGACGTTCTTCCTACATTCTAAATTTGCGGCAGTTCTGTATAATGGCAAGTTGAATAATAATTGTATTTTTTCACTTGCTTTTCCACCAAATTTCCGATTTTCTTTAAATATCAGTTCTCTACAAATTTTTAGACACGTCATGTCAAAACCTCCTGGGTAACTTTGGTTTTGTGTCTTTTAAATCCTTGCAACATGCAAATCTCAGAAACTGTATTACTAAACGCATTTCAACGATTTTTTACACCTATAGGAGGGGTGTTGTAGAGATGTAGATGATGGTCTCAACACTCTCAAATCTCATTTTAGATTCATTAACTTCGAACCAGCGGACTTTGGTGATAGAGACTGTACGCGTGACCTTTCACTCAAGCGTTTCCCTATGTATTTTTTGGGGGTATAAATGTTGTCATATAATATACGTTAGAGAAATTTTAAAAAAACACACACAATTCTTCCGATATCTAATATTAAAGATAAGTTAACATGTTTGTGTTAAACACTTTCGAGATGTCACAACTACTCAGACTCGATCGTTTTGCTAACGATTTGCCCAACTTTGGGTCTTGAACCACTTACCTCCAGGTTACAAGTCCGCCATCTTATCGGTCAAGCTATTGAGGTCGGTAATATCAGATGTTATTATCGGAAGTAATATTTCTATTTCTGTATTTTTTGCCTTTACATATCTAGATTTTAAAAAATCAAAGCATTTGTTTATACTAAGCTAAAGTGACCAGAATTCTTCCGATAATCATAACCCTTACACCACGTAGGGAGTTCGGATGGACACAATACTTCCTCGCGAATAGTTTACATCATAAATATCTATTGATCCCGGTCATGTCTGTCCCGGTAGCTCAATGGTAAAGGCAGCACTCTGTGAATCCACAGGTCGCGGGTTCGAAACCCAGCCGGGACATGACAAGTTATCCTCCCTTTTGGGATTTTTACCACATAATAAGTCTTGGGCTTACTGCTGAAAAAATGGGACTTAATAGTCCTAATCGGGCAGTTTAAAAAAGGCGATATTATTATTATTGTTGAGCGCACAGCATCGGCAGTGCGCCAGGACAAGTTCGAGCCTACGCAATTTTTCTTTTTTTTTATATATAATTTTCCATTTATTTATTACAATTATAATATGATACAGATTTTGAAATGATTTAATGGTATAACCCTTTCTCAAAGTTAAAAAACTGTGTTGAGAAAGGTATTACGCATGGAGTATGTAGGTATTGTAGGTATATTAGAGTTTAGAGTTTTAGACGATACATTTCGAGTTGTTTTTACTAGCCTCAAACCCCGGCTACTTCTCATCTAGGTGCACGACAGTGTACCAGGCCAAGTTTCAGCCTACGCCTGCCCTGTGTACACGAAACATTGCGAGCTGTGGTTTTACTCACCTATATCTTTGTTATATCTTATATCCTTATTCCGTGAAATTCTAAACACAAGTTGATGTGGTAATCTTAAAGAAACTTAAAATTTCAAAGCTCTACATTTTTTTTATTTTTTTTTTTTAAGGTAATTTTTTTTTATTAACAACATCACAGATTATAAATTTCATTTAAAATCATTGGGTGCGGAAAAGAACCTTCAATACTTGCAGCGTTTCCGCATTGTTATTAAATTGTTACCAAGTTACAAGAGTTTCAAAAGTGCATATTTTGCGACACTTTTTTTTTTTTTTTAAGTTAAAAGTGTGCTCGAAACAGCTTTTGCATTTCTTCAGAGCAATTTACCTTTACATCCATGCCATTCCGGAAACGGAAAATTTCGGTCAGAAATTTCCGCTTCGGCTGGAATTCGAACCCGCAACCTCTAGGTCAGTAACCAATGATCTTAACCACTGAGCCACAGATTTTGCGACCTACTGAGCACATATTGATAAAAGTCCTTGACCCATCAAAATTAAAAAGTACTTTCCTTGATCGTAGGAACTTGAAATTTCGTGTGTAGGTTAGGTCTTAGGACACAATCAATATAAAAAATCGAGGAAAAAAAGCTAAAAATTTGCTTTTTTCCTCGATTTACAAGGCTATCTAAGTAATATGTACTACTGAAACAAATATACCAAGACATTGAACTGTAAGTGATATTGAACTTTGAACCACTCAAAGTTGAAGTTTTTTAACATAAAAAAAATAGCTCAATCACCTTACAGACAGAACAATGTTCTAATATAAATTATACTTACTTTAGCATGGTACCACATTTCTAGTTTCTACTTCAATTAAGTAGGGTGATTATACTTTAATGATATACTTTAATTTATATCTCGTGAACGGTCCACCAGCGATGCTTATCAGCATTTTACAATTGGTATTTTTCATAGAATAATTTGTAACGTGTGAGTGGTGCGAAAAAAAAAGTTAAAAGAGTCATGTGGTGTAGAGAAAAAATCTAACATATTTATTTTCTCGTTTTCAGGGCGATTTTTCATAAATGTTTTCTTATAACTTAAAAAATAGGCTGAGCGAGCCATGAAGTCAACTCTTTAGAAACTACTATGATCCTACCGTCTAGATTTTCTAGAATCTCGAGATCGTTCTTACTCTTATATACAGAAAAGGATAAACAGAAAAGTGAGAAGTAGAAGTTGTATTAGATGTACAAATGTACATGAATATAAGAACATACCTGGACAGCTGTTTCGAGCTTATTTGCTCTGATCAGCAGGTAATAGTTCTGAATATCCATGCCATCAACTAACCGTTCTATTTCAATCAGTATAAACAGAAAAGTGAGAAGTTGTATTAGATGATCTTACATAGTAAGATCTTACATGTACAAATAATCTTACATAATCTTATATTATAAATTCATTCGTTTGTGTGTGTACGTTTAAAACGCTGTATGGCTATACAAAGTCAGATTATCTCGATACCTCTGAGTCAGAGTATCAGGTCAGATTCAGATAAAGGGTTTTCTCTCTGTCGGTGGAATGTGATCTAGGGAAAAACTTTGACGTATACTGACGACCAGATATTGTTGTTCCCACCAGCTTTGGAACAACAGCTTGGAGTGGACCTATACTTACCTGGTGGTTATTCCACGCCTGACCAGTGAGTAGTGAGTGTCGTGTCGAGTGCTTTAGCCACCTGTCTCAGAGTTCACCCTCCAAACCGACCAGGTGAAATACAAATAGTTTCGAATATTTGTTTGATTTATTTGTTTTAGTTCGTTTTATTTTTTGTGCAGTTTTCGGTGTGTTTTTAAGTCAATTTCGATATTTTTATTTCGTTCTTTTGTGAATCATAATTTTCGAAGAAGTGAAATTTTCAAATAAAAGGTAAGTCAACAAATTGCTCTTCGCCTTGACCATTTTATTTCAATCTAAATTTACAAAAATACTGTCCTCGACCCCCTAAAAAAACAAATACTGACTAGTATCTCTAGAACGGTATCAAAAAGCTGAAATTTTGTATGAAGGTTCCTTTGGGGTCTAAAATGTGCACTAAGAATTTCAGGTATACCGAATAGGTATACCTAAAGGGGATGAGCCGACCCCCCGGCCGGAGCGGAAATTTCTGACCGTAATTTTCCGTTTCCGGAATAGCATGGATGTAAAGGTAAAGTGCCCTGAAGTAATACGAATTTACTTCTTTATCTTATAGAAATGGAAGGTATGGAATCGGTTTTCGGTTTAAAAAAGAAGTATTATTGTCGGGGGCCTAACTCCAAAGCTTCAGAGAGTAAGCGTACCATTCTGTATGACCTTAAATAAAATATCTCAAGAACGGTATAAGCTAGAGACTTGAAATTTGGCATGTAGACCAAATTTTGGGAGAAGATGCGACACGAAACTTTTTGTTGAAATCGGTGCCTCCAGTGGCGGCTTTCCAACCGCCTTTTGGTGGCGTTTGGTGGTTCTAATAGCTGTAAGATTCGAGATATGAATTTATTATTTTCAGGTGTAAGGTTTGAGATATGAATTATTTTCAGGCTCGCGTGAGCTCTTTTGGTCTGCCCCGGTAGAATCGGTTGAAGGAGGTTCGAGATATGAATTATTTTCAGGTGTAAAGTTCGAGATACGAGTTATTTTTATTTTTCTCTCTCACTTGACTAACTTTACCCCTAATTTAATACTACCGTGGACAAGAGGTTTTTATCTGACCATTATTATACAATATAAAAAAAGTTGGCACAGATAATTTAGACGATTTTTCCTTGTATTTTTTTTTTTCAATTAAGGCGCTTTAACCTGTTTTATGCAAGTCGTTCGCGCCGTTGTATTTTTTTTTTTTTTTCATTATTACTTCCGGTAAATTTCCAATATTAAAACTCGGAAGTATTGTGTTCGTTTTTGTAAAAAAATATTAAAAAAAATACATTCCTTGTGACGAGCAAATCTCAGAAACTACTGAGCGGATTTCCACGACATTTTGTATACATATAGGAGACGTATTGTAGATGGTTACATTTAAAATTCATCAACTTCTCAGTAGCGGTTTTTAATGATAGAGACCATACGCCTGACCATTAACTTTTTACTTATACGCTTATATCTCGTGAACGGTACACCCGATTTTCATGAAATTTTGCATTGTAATTATTTTTTAATAAATTATGATTTAGCTCTGATATTTAAGAAAATCAAAAAAAAAAAAAAAAAAATTGACAAAAAATTGCAAAAATAAGGTCTAAGACTTTCCGATTCAGAATTTTTTGTGGAATCTAGAATGTATGAAAAACGGTTTTCTACCATATAAAATAAATTTCAAGAAAATCGGTTTAGCAGTTTTGGAGATGACAATGATTTAGTATAAAATCTCAAAATTGCCAAGTGTATACAATTTGAACCAATCACGCGGAAGTAGTGTGTCCATAATTGGCAGTGTATTTTTTCTTTTTCTTAGCTTTGACCTTGGACTTGAGACCGGAATTGAAAAAGAGTGAAAAAAAATTGCAGTAAGGTTTATAAAAACATCTCGAAATGTTTCGCAAAAATATTCCTACACACTGCGTGGGTAGGACGGAATTTGGCCAATTTTAGTATAATAAATCTAACTTTTCCAAAAAATGAGTCCAAAATAATTGATGACAATTGTTGAGTCCTTACTCTGGGCTTCACAATACACAAATCCGAATCCTTCTACCCAACAATGATCCGACAAATCGCGGATCACTTATGAGATAGGACGATTTTACTTTTTAAAAAAATCCCCGAAATTTCCCATCCCACAATGACCTGAGATGTTGAATTGGGAATTTCAATATTGTACTTTTTAAAAAAATACGATACTCTGTTTATCGTTCAAGAATGATACTGAAGACTCTAAAGAGTCCCCCCCTTTTAATCTAGAAAAATAATACTATTGAGTGGAAGGTAACCACCAGGCGAGGTTAATGCTCAAAGCATTTTCTACCACCTAACCCTCAGAGTCTTATTATACAATTATTTAAGTCTTTTACAGTCTAATACAATTACCTAGGGCCACATTATGAAACAGGATTAAGCTAAGCCTGACACGCCCTCAAGTCGGAGTTTTCCACAATTCACAGCGCACTATGTATAGTCCGAGTTAAGGGACAGGGTCCGCTTAGTGTCCATGGCAAAATTCATAGACGTTTTTTTAATACCTCTCTGGCGCTAAGTCGCGGTTTGCGTGCTGTCTTAGATGGGAAAAACCGATGCTGAGAAATGATTTGAGTAATCGATTTATTCTTTTAATACAACAACTTTTTATACTATACAATACAACTTTTTGGTTTGTCAACTTCCTTTTGAAACAGAGGATTTCTCTGTGTATCCATGCGGCAGCTGTGATGGGCACAGTACCTTGTTCCTCAAATTTGGAAGGCATTTTTTATTGCATAAATAATTTTTACTTTTCTTTCCTTAGCATTTTTTGTTGTTGTATTTATGTAATTGTGAAACAAATATAAACATATCTCTGAAATGTGTTATTGAAATAACGCAACAACAACAAAAAAAATCGCACTAAATCTAATTCTGTTTTAGAACTCAGCCCTTATAAGAAGTAAAATAACTAAAAAATTAAGATGGTATCTGTATAATTTTGTCGTTTCAGTCACCATGAAAGTCACAAACGACATCTCCGCCCAAGAAGTGCTACCCCCTGTGTACGCGCATGGCAAGACAAGCGCCACCAAGCTGGAAGAGGACTTGGCCTTCATTCGGGACTGGTTGCGCTTTCAGCCCCATCTGCCTTCAATAGGTATTTCAATAGCCACTCACCTAGCCTGAGTGGGCCATAGAACAGCCAACATCAAGAAGGTTTGAATTTGAATGGTCCAGAGAGTGACTACAGCCAGGGTCGATGGCACGTTAAAAACACGAGTTCACGTTCTGTCATTGAAGGTAAGCAACGTCCAGCGAGGTTAGGACTTGGATGACTAACCATTCAAATTCGAACCTTCTTGATCCTCTTGATGCTGGCTGTTCTAGGCCCCACTCACGCTGGGTGAGGTTAATTTGCGTAGCTGTTTTGTGAATTTCTAGCGAATGGAGGCTAAAACCACCGTTGTGATATGACCATGCAGTTGAAAGGCTTGCCATAAACTAGCTCTGTGGCAGATTGTTATGATAATATCCACTCAAAATAATCAAGCAAAATAATGTGGATCGGATCCTACCCAAACGCTTGGATTTATTCCTCCTTTATTTTATGTGACCACGTATAGTAATAATGTTATTGGGGGATGGGCATGTCCAGTCCATCTACCTGTATTTTTATTACTAAAATAAATATCCTCAGTAGCTTGATCGATAAGGCGGCGGACTTGTAACCTGGAGGTCGGTGGTTCAAGTCGCGGTTTCAGCTTAGATTTGGTAAAATGAGTTTAAATTTAAATTAAAACAGAAAATATATACCTAAATACTTTAGAATTGAATACCGCACAATCTTAACATAACATAAAAAAATAGTAGATACTGAAGATAATATAAATCTCTCCCATCACCAAGATATAAATCTCTCCTGAAGGACATCTCGTATCGCACTGATTAGGATACTTTGTTTTTGGCAGAATCACCTTGTAGGAATGTACGTAGGTGTAAATAAACAATGGAAATCTTTACTAGTCCAAGGACACAAAATTTAACACCAAAACACATTCAGGCAAAATTTAATTATACCTCCTGAGGTCCTAATAAGTAAGAAGTATTTCAAGATATTCAAGAAGTATCTCAGGAAGAGGAAAAATTTACTCTTCCAAAGTTAACCAAAATGGAAGTAGAAATTTTTTGCTTCCAGTTCTTTTATAGGTTAAGTCCATTGTTTATCTTTTTTTTAAGTGGGGTTTAACGTCGCTTTCAACTGCCCTGGTCATATCACGACGGGGGTTTTTTTTGACCTCACCCAGCCTGAGTGGGGCCGGGAAAAGCCAGCGTCACGAGAATTAGAATTTGAATGGTCACCCATCCAAGTCTTAACCTCGCTGGATGTCGCTTAACTTCGGTGTTCTGAAGGGAACCGGTGTATTCAACATGCCATCGACGCTGGCTATTGTTTATCTTTAAAAGCACCGAAACGCATTTTTCTTTCACGAATGTGGTAAAGTTGACCTTGGAATAAAATGGAAATATTTGGAAAAAACCTAAGCTGGAATTTTTTTTTTAATCCAAAAGAAAAATAGGGTCCTTGTTGGCATGATAAACAGGGAGACCTTGGCCTAGCGGTAGCATGCTCGGCTGGCATTCCAGGTGACCCTGGTTCGAATCCCGGCGGGGTCGGAATTTTTTTCGGCTCTGCACTTTGGATGTCGGGGCCTACCCTAGCCTCGTGAGGACAATTGGGGTAGTTGTAGAGTGGGCAACGACCAGTGGCGGCATTACGAGATAGATATTGGAATATGACGGTTGGTTGGAGATATATGATGCATTAGCATTAGTTCTCGTAATGACGATGCTACCCACTAAAAAAATGTGGCATAGTAACACAAATAACTAGCTCCTTATAAACAAAGAGACCTAAAGGTTTTCAGTTAGTGTCGCTTATCACACTTATCATTCAACCTCAAAAGTGCTTTCTGTAGAGTTGCAGGAAATGCCAGGGGCGATAGTCTTTGAACACTCTTTAGATTTGCCAAATAGCTTATCTATCAGGGTTAAGCTGATCTAATCCTTGTTTATAGACTCCTAGGTAGACGCTGTACAACTAGTCTGCTTCCTGTGTGTATCCAGACTAGTGGTCTACTCCCTGTCTACATTCTCAAAGCTAGACCACTGGTCTACTCCATGTCTTCATTCCTAGAGCTAGACCACTGGTCTACTCATGTCTACATTCCTAGAGCTAGACCACTGGTCTACTTCATGTCTACATTCCTAGAGCTAGACCACTGGTCTACTGCATGTCTACATTCCTAGAGCTAGACCACTGGTCTACTCCTGTCTACATTCTCAAAGCTAGACCACTGGTCTACTCCATGTCTTCATTCCTAAGCTAGACCACTGGTCTACTTCATGTCTACATTCCTAGAGCTAGACCACTGGTCTACTTCATGTCTACATTCCTAGAGCTAGACCACTGGTCTACTGCATGTCTACATTCCTAGAGCTAGACCACTGGTCTACTCCCTGTCTACATTCCTAGAGCTAGACCACTGGTCTACTTCATGTCTACATTCCTAGAGCTAGACCACTGGTCTACTCCCTGTCTACATTCCTAGAGCTAGACCACTGGTCTACTTCATGTCTACATTCCTAGAGCTAGACCACTGGTCTACTTCATGTCTACATTCCTAGAGCTAGACCACTGGTCTACTCCCTGTCTACATTCCTAGAGCTAGACCACTGGTCTACTTCCTGTCTACATTCCTAGAGCTAGACCACTGGTCTACTCCTGTCTACATTCCTAGAGCTAGACCACTGGTCTACTCCATGTCTACATTCCTAGAGCTAAACCACTGGTCTACTCCATGTCTACATTCCTAAGCTAGAACACTGGTCTACTCCATGTCTACATTCTCAGAGCTAGACCACTGGCCTACTCCATGTCTACATTCCCAGAGCTAGACCACTGGTCTACTCCATGTCTACATTCCTAGAGCTAGACCACTGGTCTACTGCATGTCTACATTCCTAGAGCTAGACCACTGGTCTACTGCATGTCTACATTCCTAGAGCTAGACCACTGGTCTACTGCATGTCTACATTCCTAGAGCTAGACCACTGGTCTACTCCAATTCCTAGAGCTAGACTAGTGGTCTACTCCCTGTCTACATTCTCAGAGCTAGACCACTGGTCTACTCCCTGTCTACATTCTCAGAGCTAGACCACTGGTCTACTCCCTGTCTACATTCCCAGAGCTAGACCACTGGTCTACTTCCTGGTTAAAGTGTACCCGCTAGAAAACTAGTCCACTTCATGTTCCCCGGACATATTCCTAGGTACTATTTAACTCTAGAACCAGATCGTTTACTATGAATTCGTCTATTTAGAGAAGGACTTGGTTTCCACTGCCAAGGCTAGAACTACCAGTTTCTCTGAACTGGTCCACTTACCACTTTAGACCCTACACACCACGGGATGTTGTCTCTTGTTGTTGTTGTTGTATTTTTAATAATCTAGATACATGAGAGTGTGCCAAAACTTGTCTAGTTGATAATATATGATGCCATAATACAATTTAATTGTTTAAACATAAAATTGTAGAATCCCGCTAACTTGAAATTCAGAAGACAGAAACTTTATTTCGAGTTATCGAGAGTTTCGAGATATCGGGATTTTAAATAAGGAGCGAAGTTTTACAAGGGCAGAAGCATTCTTTCGAGTTAACAAGATGTCTTTTACTGTGTTTACCCGTTCTTCACACCTCAGGGGAGGTGTTTGATTGTCTACCTATTGGGATTTCCAGTTAGCGAGATTCTACCCAGTCTACCCTGTACATTATGATGCGTAGTGCTGTCATAACTTAACAATTAAAACAACATAAACAATTAAACATATTCCAAGTGGTTTGTTGCTGTAGTAACTCAAAATTTTACACCCGCGTCATTGCAAATCGCAACCAGCTGTATTTTCATTTCATGTCGTTGTGGCTGTGTACATAACACAAGTTGCATAGGTGCTGAATGCAGCTAGTATGCATTTTAATTACAGGTACTACTGGTCACTCCCGCAGTGCAGTGTATCATGTATCATGGAGAAGTGCAGGCAAATGTCATGCCACTGTTTAAATGACATCGATTAATTGCTAACCACGTCATGAGTTTCCATGCAACCGGTTGTTAAAGTAGAACTTATCTAATATAGGTTTGTATTACGTAAGACTATTGTAGGAAAGGATTAAGGAAAATAAAGAAATGGCTTTTGTTAATCGACCGCCAGAGATACCGTCTGGTCCATAAAAAACGGTACATTTGTATCGTGAGAAAAGAAAAGGGAAAAAAAGAAAAGTTTTTGTTTTTAGCCCTACAGCACTCCAGTTGGACTGAAATATTTTATTTTAAAATAATATTTTATGCGCTGCTAAATACGCGTAGTAAACTTTCTAAATATGTGTAGTAAAATATGTTTTACTAAACTTTCAAACTTCTCTGAGCTTAGTAAGAAAATTATTTAAAATATCTTGGGTTTATCATAATATATGTATATCCTTCCGGTACATGCACTATGTACCAAATTACCTATGCCCATAATATTTCCTCCTAATAATGTTTGGTGTTAATAGACCTTGTATAGCCTTCGCGTGATCGATGTCTGGATGATTACAATTTATTATGAATTAATTGCAGAGCTATTTTCTACTAGTTCTTGTAGCCAAACCTCTTGTGAGACCAACATAAGAAGAGTACCTATATGATGTACAATATTCAGGGTGTTCCAGTATATGAAGGACTTACTCAAATATCCCGGAAACTACTGAAATACACATAGAAATACACTGCCAATTATGGATACCTACAAATTTATGATCTTTCTCACGAAGAAAATTCATTTGCAATAAATAGATAGTGAAATATAATTGGCAATTATTTTTATTACCAACGTGAAAAACAGCCAACCAACCGTTAAATAAATACATCGTCACATTTTGGTAATTTTGATAGCTTTATTATCAGTCAACAGAAAATGATGAACAGGGCAATAGATATTATGGGTAGGCATCCAGAATCTTCTCTTCAATTTACAGAAAAATTTCTTTTTTTACGCAAATTGCATTCAAATTTATTTCTCTAAGCATTACTTATACTTGTTATCAATGGCCTAATACTACATAATAGAAAATAAGTATGTGATTTCATGCAGTGAATTTTCCATGAAACTTGAAATTTTCCTTATCATTGGAAAAGTCATGTTCACAGTTTTATTCATAATTTTTGCTGTTAACAGCAATTTTAAATTCATTTGTATTTCAATAACTAATTGGTGCTGTTATAGGATTCGTAATTAGCGAGCTCTGTGGTCGTAGATAAGTAGTAAGTTCCACTTGGTCTGGAGGCTACAGGTTTCAGGGACCAGGGGAGGTTTTAAGGAGAAAAAATCGCAGTCAGATCGGTAGGTATTGTTGAAAAAATGTTTTTTTTTTAAAAGTAAGAATATATTCTAAAGAAATTTTGAGGGCCAAGTTCTCAAGTTATAAAATGCGTAATAATTTGTATTACGTAATAACCTAAATTAGTAATTATAAATCCATGGTGCAAAGAAGCAATTAAAGTAGTGAAGATTCTTGGCACAAAAATTACTGTAATAACAGGAGAACCTAGAGCCCGCAGTTTTCCTCATGCAGAAGATCAGCATAGACATCCAGAGAGGAAACGCGGATTCTGTCATGGGTACAATGCCCAAGTCCCTATCTATGGACGAGATATTTTACTGGTAATAAGTTAATAACTTAATGTAATAAACTGCAGCTTGCAGTTTTATAAGGGTTTATTGGCTTATAGAGAAAAGTCCAAGTCCTCATGATGGTCGATCGCACATAGAAATATGTGGTTCAGGACGAGCCAACTTTTAAATTAAGTTGGCTGGAGACCATCACTCATCCCTCCAGCTGTAGCCAAGCTGGCTACAACAACAACAACATGACCACATTCATAATAATAAGACTCTGAGGGTTAGTGGTCACCTTCCATTAGAGAGTATCTATAAATCAATAAGGAGCGTGGTAGGAAACGCTCTGCTTTGTCAAGTATTTTTTTTTTTGACTGTAGCAATTTTGTATGCGCGCCTGTTTTCTTTTATGTATGCAATGTGCAACATACATACTGTAGTGATGAGCAGGAGGTATCCGTGCGTTTGAAATGTATGAATTTTCCGAAAAGGCAAAGTTCGATTCTCAAGCTCGGTAAAAAAATTTGCAGTTTCAGTAATTTCACGAAAGTGATATCATTTGTTATTATTCAGGTGTATTCAGAAGAAATTTAGAAATAAATTAAGAGGGTGGCAGAGAATGCTTTATGCATTAATTTCGCCTTGTGTTTACTTTCAACTAATCAGTATTATTACTTTTCTACATGTTTATACTGTTTTTTTTTTTTTTTAATGGAGGGAAAAATTTGCGTGATCAAACACAGGTGTGGTTTGAGAATTTAGGTGACTGTGAAAGGGTTTTCTACCCTCTAAAAAACCCCCCAGAGGATCGTTTGTTTCAATTTTGCCCTGAAACCGATTTCTCATTACTTCGGGTTATACTGATTATTATTATTATTATCTCCTCAGATGACAACACCATCAAGCAGTACCTGATCGGGTCCAAGGGGGATCTGGAGAAGACGAAGAACAAGCTAGATGACCGCAGTAGTGTGCGACATGACATTCCCAACTTCTTCAAGGACAGATCAGTCAGTGGCCTTGAGTATGAGACCAGCTGTAAAACCTCGTGAGTATTAAATTTCAATTTTTGGAAAACATTAACACCCGTATTTATGAACAGCGAATTTTGTCTGAGCACTGTCTCAAGCAAGGTATTGGCCAATAGTATTAAAGGAAATCATGCTTGAGACATTGCTCCGACGGCGTTTTCTGTTCATAAATACGGCTGTAAATTTCAACAGTAATATTAACACAAGAATTATTATCATACTACTAACAAGAGAACTTCTTCATGGTAACATCTGGTTGTTAACAACTAGAATGACGCCATTTTGTTTGCAAAAAAAAAAAGCACTGTCGAACGCATGTTAAGAAAAAGTGTATGTTAAGGGGGGTCACGTGACCTTAACATTTGTATAACATGAAGATGACAAGAACCTATCGAACCGGCCTTTAGCAGGGTGAGTTTGAGTAGTTGTGACTTCATGAAAGTGATTAACACAGATATGATAACTTTAACTTTTCAATCGAACTCTGATGATAATGGGGAACACCTTTTCCCAAACCTATTTTAAAAAAAGTTATCATATTTGTTTTTTTTTTTTTTATTTTTTTTTTTTTTTAAGTGGGGTTTAACGTCGCTTTCAACTGCCATGGTCATATCACGACGGGGGTTTTACCCTCCATTCGCAGGAAACTCACATTGACCTCACCCAGCCTGAGTGGGGCCGGGAAAAGCCAGCGTCACGAGAATTAGAATTTGTATGGTCACCCATCCAAGTCTTAACCTCGCTGGATGTCGCTTAACTTCGGTGTTCTGAAGGGAACCGGTGTATTCAACATGCCATCGACGCTGGCTTATCATATTTGTGTTTATCACTTTTGTGATGTTACAACTACTCAAACTCGCTTTACTAAATCTACGTTGATACCGGGACTCGAACCACCGACCTCCAGGTTACAAGTCCGCCGCTTTATCGATCAAGCTACTGTGGTCGGTTTTGACCACTAACCTCGCCTGATGGTTACCTTCCACTAAAGAGTGTTATTATTATTCTCTTACATTCAGGTGTGACTTCATCTCTTATCTCTTGAAAACTATTGAAAATACCTCAAGTATTATTATTATTAAGCTTATGTAAGTATCTGTTATTAATTTTATTCTTTAGGCTAGATCAGAGCCTGAGTTCAAATAGCGATCATCAGAGCATCAAGTATGTGTATTAGAGGAGTCCAGACCAGATTTCGTTCTGGGGAAAGTCTATTAGGATATGAAGAGTATTAAGACCAAGCACAAATGTAGATCCTTATGGATTTGATGATTATTTTTAAATATAACTGTCCATATTCTTTGAACTTTAATTTTTTATGTATTCTTGTCCTCTCCCGCCCCACAGCAACGTGTGCATGTGCCCCCAGCTCACTTCGGACGGCTGTCGAATCTCCATCATCTCCTTCCACCCCGACAGTGCTGACCTGTACGCCCCCCTCCATGATCTGAGGAGGCTCTACATGATCTCTGACCTCTGGGTAAATTGAAATTAATTAACCATAAAGTATAAACAGGGAGTAGACCAGCATTGCCTTGGTTCTGGGGGCCCTTCTCAATTATTAGCCTCCTTGTAAAGATAGTGGTAGAAGTGCTGAGTCATTCCTCCACTGTCTGGCAACCATCGTTCACGATGACGCCACCCTATGATGATGATGAATACTTTTCTTCGCTGGCACGTTGAATGCACCGTTTATTTTGCCATGTGACCACTGAAATTACCCAGTATTCAGCTAAATTTCAGTCATCATAGCAATGACTGAAATTAAGCTCTTGGCAACCCACGTTCTTATGGCTGCTATTCCTGGACCCATTCATTCTGAGTGACGCTTATTTGAGTGGCTGGATTGTTGGGTAAAACCAGATGACCATCTTGTTTCAAGCGACGCTAAACGAAAATGAACAAACAGAATAAAATATAGATGAGGAGGCGCGCGATTAAGTTAGGCAACCAGGGATACCGACCTCCGTGGCTCAGTGGTTAAGTGCATTGGTTGCTGACCCGGAGGTTGCGGGTTCGAATCCCGGCCGGAGCGGAAAATTCTAACCGAGTTTTCTGTTTTCGGAATGGCATGGATGCAAAGGTAAAGTGCCCTGAAGTAATGCGAAAGCGGTTCCGGCGCACAATTACCTTTTTTAATAATAAAAAAAAAACCCTGGGCGGTCCATCCCTGAGTCACACACTTTTCAGCATGAGCTGTCTTCACCTAAAAAAAACGAATGTTTCTATAGCTCAGTGTCTGTCCCGGTAGCTCAGTGGTAAAGGCGGCACTCTGTGAATCCAAAGACTCCAGAGGTCGTCGGTTCGAAACCCAGCTGGGACATGACATGTTATCCTCCCAATTAGGATTTTTACCACACAATAATATGTCTTGGGCTTACTGCTGGAATAATGGGACTTTAATAGTACTAATCGGGCAGTATAAATAAGGCGATATTATAATTATCATCTATAGATAATTATAAATTTGTTGTCACCCTCAGATCCGCAAGGGCAGTCTGTTCGCGGGGGAGAACGCCATCTTGGACATGAAGAACTATACTGAGAAGCACAGGGAGAAGCTTGGAATCCAAACCATCATCCAGTGGATCAACACCATCGTAAGTTTTGTTTTTCTTTACTTTCCTTATCCTATAGAAAGGAAAGTAATGGAATCACTCAATCGATAGTCAGTTTTCAGTGTCAAAACACGTTTTAGGGTCTCCAGAGCCTAAATCCAAAGTTTCACCCTTTGGTCCGTGTGTGTGTGTGTCTGTGAACAAGATATCTTAAGAACGGTAAGAGCTAGAGACTTTAAATTTGGTATGTAGACCTCATTTAACCCTTCTGTCAGGTACAAGATTTTTTACCTTCCGTCCTGAATAAGGTCTGGCCAGACCTTATACTTTAAAATCGCTTATATCAAGGAAATTAATAAAAATAAATGAAATAATCAAACAGATATTACTTTTTCAGCAATATTATTTACATAAATGCTTTACAGCATAAATTATAATTCATATTTACTAGTAAAGAAATCCAAATTCTGTTGAGCACATTGGACGGTCTCGTGCAGGGAGATTTCAACAGGATCACAGGTTTTATTTTTTATCAGTGTTCCGACGAAAGCAGGTCCTTTTGATTGAAGTATCCTTACACCCTCAAGAGTAGTGAAGAAGTTATCAGCAATAATAGTCCTTCCGCTTGGCTTATAGGGTTCAGACAGCTCCAGTAGTACTCTCTGGCCTTGGTTCATCTCCCTCAGTTGCCCAACTTCTTTTCCGGTATAAATAACTCCTCTACAAGGATATCCGGTGTTAAGAGTCACAGGCCCACCACACTTTCATCCCGTATTTTGCCGGCTTGGAGGGAATATACTGAGTGAACCTTGTCTTGCGCCTATAGGGGAAAAGTTGCTCATCAACTGTGACTTGTTCAGAAGGTGTATGGTTATCCTGAAGTTTCTTGTTCAACATTTTCCAAATGTCTCTTATGGCAGCAGCTTTGTCTTGTTTTTGTCTCTCAAGTCTCGTAACTTGATTATCAAATCTGATAAAACGAGAAAAAGCCCAAAATCTATCTAGACATTGTTGCACGGAAAATGGGATCGCTTGATGTTTGCCATAACTCTTTTGTGTGAACCATGTTAGCATGATTTCGGCCAGCAAAAGATATCTCGGTCTTGTCTATGTTTTTTTTTTTTTTTTTTTTACCTAAAGTTCACTCTGTTTTTCTGTTTGTCTCTCGGACAATAATGGAAATTATTTCTTCTGACATGGATTTGAATATAGAAAAAAAAACTGGAAATGTTCACTGTTCGTTTAGTTCCTATGGTTCCTATGCGAACAACGTTGTGCGCTCGTATTTAGCCTGTTGCAGGAGGAATTTTGTACCATTGGTTTCCATTCTTTGATTTCAGATAAATGTAAACACAAAGTTAATAGATGTTTCACGATCAAAAATAATATTGAAACTGATAAAAAACTGAATGGAACTACTACACAGTTGAAGAAATATCTGTAGGTCCAGCCAGACCTTTACCTGGCTAAGAAGGTTGATTTCGGTATTTCCCACGCTGCGCCCCCAAATTAAAGAATTCGAGCTATTTTTAATTTGGATGGGACGAGAAGTAACCGTTTCTTGGAAGTCAGAGAGTATTGTTGACCTATGATCGTCTTATCAGTGAGAAAAACTACCTTGAAAATGCGAAAGGTCTGGCCAGACCTGATTCTTGACAGAAGGGTTAAGGAGAGGACTCGACTTTGGCGGTTCTGGCTATACGAAAAAATTATAATATCAACTTTTTCTTACAATACAAAAATAAAGAGGTTTGCTCTGATTTTTTTGTTGATATCTTGAACTTTTTGGTACCCGGCCCCAATTTACCATTATTTTGGGGGACCCGCTTGGACTAACTTTTTTATTATTCATCCTAGATGGGGGTTGTGACATATCAAATCCAACATTTTTGAGATGCTGATTTCGAATTTGTCATTGATTTTTAGTGAACTGTTATTGGTGAGTCACCAATGGCGGACTTTGACTTATTTTCGAGTGATAAGGAAAGTCGTGGTGGTGCCACACCAATTTATTTTTCTCAACATCTCTTAAACATCTAGGTCATTTGAGAGGGAGGTTTTACCCTCCATTCGCTGGAAACTTATAAAGTAGCTCCCACATCAGTATAAACCAGCCTGTGTTGGGCTGGGAATAGCCAAGTAACACGAGGGTTTGAATTTGGATGATCGTCACCTATCCAAGTTCTGTTCTTGCTGGACGTTGCTTGACCTCAGTGACAGAACGACAACTATTCAACGTGCCATCGACATTAGCTTTTTTCTCCATTTCCCCCCCCCCCTTTTAGGCGCTTTAACTCTGCTGGGGCAGGTCGTTCGCGCCATTTCACAATTTTCATATTGTATTTAAAGAAAAATACTGATCCCTTCATTGATTCACTGATCATTGTATTTCTGCAACAATGAGATAGCTGAAATTTTGTGTGAAGATTTTTCTGTAACGAAGTACGTTCGGGTTCAAGTTATAATTTTTTAATTTACTCTTTCAGAAAATGCTACCAACCAGATTGAACAAGTTCGTCATCATCAACGCTGCTGGCTTTATTGAAACTCTATTCAAACTCGTTAAACCGTTTCTGAGTGAAAAACTACAGAGTCGAGTAAGTTTCCATTACCTCTACAATCATTTTAATTATACGACCCGTACGTAGTCCAGAGATCCTGAGTTCGATCTCCGGTCGGAGCAGACTTTTCACACAGAAAATTCTGCTCCCTCCGTACATGTGAGGCTAGCATTTCCAGCCCTACCTAGGCTGGGTGAGGTTAATGTGGGTACCTGGTACGATTCCCAGCGAATAGAGGGTGAAACCCCCGTCCTAATCAAGGACGTTCAATCAAATAGAATCATTGGCGTTGGGAAGGCCATCCGGCCGTAGAAAATGTGCCAAAACCAATCAACCTCAATTATTATTATTATTAAACAGATTTAATCAAGTTTTATTTACAAAATATAGTATATACAATTTATCATCAGGTTGATAATTAATTCCGTTGAATTTCTAATATAAAAAATCGGAAGAATTGTGTTTGTTTTTGTAAAAAAAAAAAAAATCTCCGATTTCAATTTTTTCTATTCAACTAATGACTTGAAGCACCGACCTCCAAGTGACAAGACCATCGCCTTAGCAATCAAGCAACTGAGAACGTTTTAATAATAAACCATATTATGAACTAATTTAGAGCAAATTTTCGAGATCACTCTTATGATTAAAACAATTTCTTCTTATTTCAGTTCCACATAACATCTCGCGGTATTGAAGTTCTGAGTGAACATTTCAGCCCCGAAGTTCTGCCCAAAGATCTCGGAGGCACCTCTGACTTCACAGTCAAAGAGCTGAGTGGTAAGTAACTAAGTACAGTTGAATGAATATCACCATTTATTATATTTTGTTTTTAAGATTCAAAAGATACTAACATTTTTGTCGCGGGTTGACTTTCGACAGAATACACCTAAGCGTTCCAAGCACAAGTAAAACCAAAATTATGTATGTATTTATTTGTTTTTTCTCTTTTTAATTCTCTTATATTGTATATTAATTTGTAATCATCTGTGTTGTATATAATATGGACAATTAATAAAGTGTAAATAAATAAATATACATATTTTAGGCAAAGGTAAGTAGGTATGAATAATTACAGACATTTACTGCCCTGGCTGGTGGGAGCAGAGTCCTTTCACTCCAGCAGGTGTTTGGTAACCACTGTAAACTGTAAGGTCAAATACCTGTTTGGTAACCACTGTAAACTGTAAGGTCAAATACCTGTGATATGTACGAGGAAATGTTCATGCACTGGGTGGGATCCGAACCAACAGATCCACAAGCTACCTGGATTACCAGACAGCGCGTTAACCACTCGACCACAAATGAATGTTGATCCTAACTTCGACGTCGCTTATCGCCTGTCGGTCCTGGTAGCTTAGTTTTCAAGGTTTCTGGTAATCCAGAGGAGACAAGTTATCCTCCAGTTTAAGATTGTTGGAATAATGGGACTCTTACAGCCGTATTTATGAACAGAAAACGCCGTTTGAGCATGGTCTGAAGAATGATTTCCTTTTAGCCAGCGTCGATGGCATGTTGAATACACCGGTTCCCTTCAGAACACCGAAGTTAAGCGACATCCAGCGAGGTTAAGACTTGGATGGGTGACCATTCAAATTCTAATTCTCGTGACGCTGGCTTTTCCCGGCCCCACTCAGGCTGGGTGAGGTCAATGTGAGTAGCAGGTTTGTGAGTTTCCTGCGAATGGAGGGTAAAACCCCCGTCGTGATATGACCATGGCAGTTGAAAGCGACGTTAAACCCCACATAAAAAAAAAAAGAATTTCCTTTAATATTATTGACCAATACCTTGCTTAAGACATTGCTCGGACGAAATTCGCTGTTCATAAATACGCTTGTTATGTAAATAATTTAAAAACTATGTTGGAATAATTTTATTTTATTATTATTGTCCAAATATTGTACCGCAATATTTCATGCTATGAAAATTTAAATTTTGTCTTATATTTTGTTCTAAAATTTTGCTAGTTAACTTTCATTTAATTGTATCTCAAAAGTTGTAAGTATTCTATCCGCCAATTCTCACATTGAAACTATTTGACTACAGCCGTATTTATGAACAGAAAACGCCGTTTGAGCATGGTCTGCAGCATGATTTCCTTTAATATTATTGACCAATACCTTGCTTAAGACATTGCTCGGACGAAATTCGCTGTTCATAAATACGGGTGTTAGTCCTAATGTATACAGGGTGAGTATAAAGTCTCACCCCACCCCCCGTATCTCGAGAATGGCTGAAAATACAAGAAAACGCAAAAACCCGTATTCCTTAATTTTTAGGGGGATTAATTTTCAGCCAAAAATTTTTTTACCTACAGGGCCCCAGTCAGGCTGGGCATGGACCAACTTTAAAATCTTAAATGGAATAGTATGTCTTGTGACATATTGTTTTAAAGCTCTCATAAAGAGAAGTTCATTACAACAAATTTCAGTGAGCTACGACTTACCGTTCATGAGATACAGGGTCGGACGTCCTGCGTAATATCCATATATTTTGACCTATAACTCGTTGACCGTAAATTCCAGAAAAATGAAATTTGTTGATAATAACTCCTTATGGCCAGAACTTTCGAACAAGTTAAAACTTGATTTGTTTTTTCGTTAAAAATTTTCGGGCTGTTCGTCCGGCTGGCTGACGAAACCGACCAGAAACTAATATGAACAGAGTATGTCGAGTTATACCTTTTTCAACAGGGCTTGTCATAAGGAGTTATTATCAACAAATTTCATTTTTCCATAATTTACGGTTAACGAGTTATAGGTCAAAATATGTGGATATTACGCAGGACGTTCGACCCTGTATCTCAAGAACGGTAAGTCGTAGCTCACTGAAATTTGTTGTAATGAACTTCTCTCTATGAGACCTTTAAAACAATATGCCACAAGACATACCATTCTATTTAAGATTTTAAAGTTGGTCCATGCCCAGCCTGACTGGGGCCGTGTAGGCAAATTTTTTTTGGCTGAAAATCAATCCCCTTAAAAATTAAGAAATACGGGTTTTTGTGTTTTCTTGTATTTTCAGCCATTCTCGAGATACGGGGGGTGGGGTGAGACTTTATGCTCACCCTGTATATGAATAAGGCGATATATTTTTTATATAAAGATAATCGACACCTTTTTTATTTCGTAGCCATGAAACAGTAGCTACAATTTTTTTTCGGTTCTGGAACTCGAACCCGGGACCTTCCACATGGCAAGCGAGTACCTTACCATCTAATCGCGCGCTCTAAAAATTAACTTATTAACTTGAGCGATCTTATCATAACTGGTATATTCATCACCAGGCGCGGCCGGTGGGAAAATGTTTTGGGGGTGCTGCCACATAAACCGGACTCAAATTGGATTTATAGTAACTCTTTTAGTACTCTAAAGAGTTTGAGTTTGTTTACCATGCTAATTATTATAATTGTTAACTTCTTTTCCTTGTGTAAGAGCTAAATCATGAAGAAAGATTGTTTTTTTCCCTTTTTGTCTGGGGGTGCTGCAGTTTCGCAGCTTCTTAGCACCGGCTGCGCCTGTTCATCACAGTAAAACAAAAATTCACCCTTGGTTTCCCCCAGATTTCTGGTCCGATCAGCTCCGCAGCAGCGCAGACTACATCACCAATGACGGAAACTTCTTCTCTGAGGAGGCGAAGCGGGTGGGCAACAAGAGAGGCCAGAAGGACACCTTCGGAGTGGAAGGCACCTTCCGGAAAATCAACATCGACTGAGGTCAGGAAATGAGACGAGGACACAGAACACTGTCTACAGCAATTATGACGTGCGTCACACGGGTACAACAGTGGGTTCCGTGAACTTTGTATATAAAGGCGGCTTTAATTATGAATAGGATACGTGAACGACCTATTTTAACATACTCGTAAGAGGTTAAGGGCCTGATTAGAAAAAAATAAATGAATTAACAGGCCATTAGCCATTTAACTGTGTATGTTTTGCGTAAATACATAAACTTGTCTTGCTACCGTGCAACATTGAATCATTCAATTGGTGGAAAACTGGACGATTAGATCTATTAAAGGAATTTTGTATTCAGTAATCATTTCATACGGTGCTTTCCAGATCTAAATTATAAAACAAGATTAAAAAAAATTGAAATCGGAACAAAAATTTTTTTTTTTTTTTTTTTTACAAAAACGAATACAAAAGGTAAGCCAGACTTTCAACCAATCACAGTGCACTATAGCCGGAGTTGAGGGACAGTTAGGCTTCTTAACTTTGATCCTATATAATTCGGACCTGTTAGTCCAAGTTATTATACAATAGATTGTTTGTTAATGCTAGTTTAAGAAGATAAGAACAAAGATCAAATGTGATGAAACAAGCTAGTGATTTTTTATGGCGTGGTAACCTATAAATTTTTCATGGTGAAAAAAAATAGTTGTTTAACATAAAATTGGGGGTCATCGGTTGCAATAATCAGAATTTAATTTTCTGAGGTTTTTCCTTCAGATTTTTTTTTTTTTTTACAGATAAGTTACTCATTGTGAATTATGATAATTTATCACAGCTACTAACGTAGAATTGTGTTTAAGATCAAACCTATATCTTCTGCGAATTTATGATTGTTTATTTCTAGTAATTATTTACTAGGATTTATTTTCTAATGAGATTCCAAGATTTGAAGATTGATTTTTCTTATGTTAGAAGTTAGAGATATTTTTAGTTTTGGTACATAGAGTTAGCTAATATTGTAAAATATATTATACTTTCAAAATGTTTAGAAAAATAATTTGTTCTTTCTATTTTTTGTGTAACCTTCCTCAGAACTATATACAATAAAGACTATTCAATCCAAACCTGTTCCGAGTCTCCGGCGAATTTTAGTACTCTTGTGGTTATTACAAATTAATATCAAATAAATTCTCCAACCCCATCCTAAAATGATATAGGGTAAGGTCATGAATAATTATACTATGAAAAAAATCGAGATATCACTGAACTACTGACACTAGCTTTACTAATTTGATTGCTTAACTTGGGACTAAAACTATCGACCTTCAGATTACAAGTCCATCGCTTTATTAATATTATGTAATACTTTATTGGCAAACTTCATAATACATACAGGACATGGTGCCAAAACCAACCAACCTCAACCATGAGGTTGAACAACGTCGACCCTGCTCAAGTGGGATAAGACAGAGTAAAAGAAGAAGATAAATATGTAGTGAACCAAGGGGCGAGGTTAAAGCTAGTGGCTTTCTCTTCCACCGAACCTCAGTGAATCGGTAATATGGTCCTAGAGTACGTCATTTATTTCCAAATTAATACAGAGTGTCCCATTATAAACGAGACATTCAAATATCTCGAGAACTTCTGATGACAGAAAAAATCTGTTCTAGGATCATTTTCATAGCTCTGAAGGGAACACCTTATGGTGAGCTTTAGAAGTTTCTCGGATGACCCCTTCAATAGGGTGGGCCGAAAAAAAAAATCTCAAAAATTGGACATAGCTGAGTCAAAAGTGGTTGTCAAACGAGCTGAAAATAATAGCAGTGAAGTTTCAGATCGAAATTTCATCATCTTGAGGTTCCACACTCCATTTGAAAATTTCACCCTCGAAAAACCTTGAAAAATCTCTATTTGACCAAATTTATTTTAGTTTTAGTTCATTTTCTGCTTTCAATAAACCAATAATAAGTGATTATGGGATTGCGTCAAATAAATAGTCCACAGAAATTAACAAATGAAAAGTTAAATAATTTTTAATAATTGCTGCCTACCAGAATATGCACAAAACCTGTTAAAAAAATATAATCACCGCAACACGGGGATGGTTTTTAATGTTTTTGTTTGACGTAAAGAAGTTCTTTTGTGGTAGTTAAAGCACTTACAAACTGCAATGTCAAACAGAGTAGTTCTAGCATGCTCCAAGAACAATTCCCTTTTCCTTTCATAACCCATTTTCGATGCAGGAACTCTCTCCATGTCTTTGTATTTGTCATTGTAGGCTCTAATCAACCGAATAATTTCTTTGTGGCTCACTACTGGGATGGAAGCTGCCTTCTAAATTTTCTCCATGTCTTCAGACACAGTTTGACTTATATCTTTCACCAACGGGTCTTTGGCATTCCCTTTCCATCGCAGATCCTCTCTAACCCACAAAAAGTGGGTGATGAAGCACTCTTCAAAACATTACCTTTAAATAAATTTCGCCCACACGTTCCAAAGATGGGGCAGGCGGCAAAATTACTGCGGGTAATTTTCTTAGGCATTATGACCCACCGAAAATCGAAGGCTCCCCACATAAATCACTACTACACCATATTACACTGATACCAACTACACTGATTACTGATTATTAATGGGTACGACAAACAACAAGCAAGTTTGCTCTTCACATTCAACTTGAAACCCAGTAATTCACAAGGATACCAAACGAGATGCGAAAATGGGATTCACAGTGAAATACTGTGAATCACAGGGTTCAATCGTCAAAATGGCCGAACGCCCTGGGTCAAAAACATTCCCTTGTCACACAAAAATGTTTCAATGTCCTTTAAAAAAATTCTCACGATAAGCATATTAAATTATAACATTTTTTCAATAAAAAATTATGAGAGATTGACATTTTTCAGGAAAATTTCCTTTAATACCAAAAAAATTGAGTGTGGAACCTCAAGATGTTGGAACTATGACCTGTAACTACACCAATTTAAGTGTTTGCCTATTTGACAACTATTCCTCACTCAGCCTACCTCAATTGCTTAAAAAAAAATTTTTTTGCCCAGTTTCGGCCCACCCTACCCTTCAAGGCCATCTTGATTGTAATTTTTGTCACACCCACACTTTAGGGGGTGTGAGATTTTTTTTTATCTTAGATTACGAGTGTGGCATATCAAATCAGTCTACATTTAGGTGCTGAACACGATAGTATTATTGGTTTTTCATTTTCAACTTTTTGGATCCTTTATACTAGAGATACAAAAACCAATATTACTATCATAAGCACCTAAAATTAGACTGATTTGATATGCCACACTCAAAGTTCAAGATGAAAAAAAAAAAAAAGAATCCAAATTACATCCGTCACAGATATAGGAAGTACATTAACCTGTAGAGATAAGACATCAGAAACACTATACCATTAATTTTGTAATGCTACTTACAAAGGTGCTGTTTATTTTGCAACAAAAACACAATTCATACTTTAAAAATATACAAATACTAATATCTTATTTTATGAACGTTACTGAATGAGTTAAAAAGAAACAATAAAATTATCATTCCCACGGTAAACTTTTTTAACATACTAACAAGGGTTTTTTAAAATAAAATTTTAATGTTGGTAAAGCCAAAAAAGTGGATTTTAAGTTCTTTGAGAGAAAATTCGTATATTCAAAATCGAGAAACAAATGGAAATCAGCTTTGCGTGAAATATGCGTAAATGATTATAAAAATAAAAACATTTCATTTTACATTGCCACTCAATCCTCCTTAAATTTTGAATTTAAATAGATTAAATTAATATATTTTAATTTGTGTGCAGCTCGTTTGCACGAAGTAAAAGACCTTATTCATAGTGCTCTTTAACTGAAGCAGTTGGTTTTGATAATTCATGAGGCAACATTCGAAAGTACAGAAGTGTTATTCATTTTTCTTAAAATTTAAAACGCATCACAATTTTCGGAGCAGCATCAGTCAGAACTAGTATTATTAAAAAAAAAAAAAAAATATAGAATTGACTCTCGAGAATTTTTAGGACGGTCTCATCTCTCGAGGTTATTTCATTTACAAAAACTCATTAGTTTTCTTCTACCTTATATCTTCCAATGGTTCATCTTCTTGCAATAAACAAGGAACCCTCTCGTTAACATGACCTGTGGTACCTTTATTCAATTATTTTTTTCAAGCTGGGCAAATTATTAATGAACCAAGAGCTTTTGAACGGCCATAGAACCTAAATGTCCTAAACTCTACACAATTTAAAATACACGTATTTTTTTTTGACCCCAACGGTTCGGAAAAGTCGTCTCGTTCACAATGTGTCTCCTACATGTCTATCGTTTCTCGGCTGCCTCTTCAATCCTCCTCCTCTTCTTCCATTCCACGGTCCCCCCCCTCCATGGACTCCCCTGGGGGTGCTAGGGGGAAGCCCCCCTTCTCCCGCTCAATGTCCACGTCATCATCCTCATCGTACAGGCTGGGGAGTCCTGGGGGGCGGGGGTGCATGTCTTCCTCACTGGGCGGGAAGCCACCCCGCGGGGGCGGCCCATCGAACATGGGCGGGTGTCCAGGGGGCCCTCGCATGGGCGGCCGGGGGCCCATGGGTCCACCTGACAAGGAGAGAGAACAAAACTTGAATAAGAAAGCCCTATCGAGATATATGAAGAAGAGCAACAGAAAAATATCTAGAAGGGAGCTGGGTAGAGTTTTTTAAACACCCCAACTACCTTTCACAAATCAAAAGAACGTAAGTTTCCTTAGGAGAGAAGATAGAATAGAGCAGGGGTGCCCAACCTTTACAAAAGAAGATCTACTATAAAGTCTCAGATAATCAACGCGATAATCAACCCGGCTTGGCCGGGTAGGAAACATGTCAAGATTAGCTCTGGCAGTCAAAGAGAGGGAAGGAGATCTCGGATTCTCACTTGTGTAATATGCCAGAAAACCTCGTTCACAATCATTTTGTACTTTTGAGATCTAGACTTTTAGAATGTCATTTCACCTTTCTGGACGTGATCGACCCAAAAAAATCTGTTTTTTTTTTTATAACAGAATTTCATTAATCTTGTGTTACATTAAAATCTCATGTCCTCGCAGAGCGGAAAGCTTCACTTCCAATGAGCAATTCATTCATCTTAACTCTTGTTTGGAAACTATATGAGAAGTACAATATGAAACTGTAAGTAAAAAAAAAAAGTTATCTTATTTGTGTTAATCACTTTCGTAATGTCACAACTAGTCAAACTCGCTTTGCTAAATCTACACTGAAACCGGGACTTGAACTACCGACCTCCAGGTTACAAGTTCACCGCCTTATCGATCAAGCTACTGAGGTTGGTAACGGTAAGTAAGTATTTTTACAAAAATAGCTTAACAATTCCAATTACCTATCGTAAACGGCATAAACCTGGGTCTGGGGGGTCCGCCTGGACCACCGGGGGGCCCCATGAAGGGGGGGCCGCCCCGCATGCCCATGTGGGGTCCACCAGGGCCCCCCGGCATCATTGATTGGCCGCCGGGCGGGGGCGGGAGTCGAATACCCATGGGCGGCATCAGAGGCGGCCCGCCGGGACCACCCGGGGGGAACCAGCCGGGTGGGGGGCCTTGGGGGCCGCCAGGTGGGAAGAATCCGGGGGGTGCTCCTGTGGGGGGAGAGAGGGATCTATGTTAGAATGCAGCTTACAATTTTTTTTTTTTTTTTTTTTTTTCATAGTTGTCTACACCTCATCACGGATAACAAAAACCTTAGGCTTCTGTGTGTCGTGTGAGGCAATAACTGACGCGTTACATTGGGTATTTATATTTATACAAATTAGAATTATCATTTCAAGTTCTGGTAAATAGTACGTTTCTTAGCGTAAAAATATTCAACCATCACCATTATAATCTACCGATAAAATATCTCCATGACCACATTTGCTTATGCAGAGAAAACACTAGGGCGGAATTAATAGATCTTTTTGTTATACCTCTGTGGACTTGGCTTATTATTTAAAATGGGGCTCCTAATATTGAAGTACAAACTTGTGATCGGGATTTTGTTTATTAATTTTGCTCTATACTTGTAATTGTATATTTACGGGTCAAGCCCAGTGTAAAATCAAAAATAAATACATGTTACTACAATGAAAAAACAGATTAATTAAAACATCTAGTGAATAGATAAAAATTAAAATAGTAACATTGGTAACAGGTACATAATAATACTGCATATCCCGGCCTTTAAATCCGGGGGGGGGGGGGGGGGTCTGTCACTCACCTGGAAGGGAGGGCACGGGGGCCCAGAGGGCTGTCACTCACCTGGCAGGGAGGGCGGCACGGGGGCCCACAGGTCTGGGGGGGGCGGGGCGCCTGCTGCTGCTGTGGGCGGGGCCGGGGCGAGCACCCGGGCCTCGTAGCTCGCCTGGATCATCTCCAGGCGAGCGCGCAGGAACTCGGGCACCGTGGCCAGGTCGAAGGCGCAGCCCTCAATCAGGGACTCGAAGTTCGTTGCCTCGATGCTGGAGTAGGGCAGATAGGTCACGCCCAGCTCCACGTTCCAATAGTCCCGGTACTCTCCGTCCTGCAACAGTTAACTGAATGGATGAGTAGAAGAACCAGGAATGTCAAAAAGAAGGAATGTACTCTTGAATGAATGAAGGAATGAATAAGAAGGAATGTACTCTTTTCTATCATCTCTGTGAATATGAAGGAGAAATAACCCTTAAAAGTATATTTTTTTTCGATTTTAAAGTGGGGGAAGCACACTCATTAGCATGATAATAACACTCAATCAGGGACTCGAAGTTCGTTGCCTCGATGCTGGAGTAGGGCAGATAGGTCACCCCCAGGTCCAGGTTCCAGTAGTCACGGTACTCTCCGTCCTGCCGGCATGCAACAGGGAAGTCATTGCATAAACTTTAACTATTTCATCATCATAGGGTGGCGTCATTATTATTATTATTATTATACAATTCTTTATTAGATATAAATGGACCTTATGTACATACAAATAATTATTTTAACAATGGAAAAAATGGAAACAATATATACAATAAAAATGAAAAATAGAAAATAAAAACATATGTCCTAACTAAAGAGCGCGGTTACTGCCTATGGCAATCTCTTCCCCCCAACCCTTAACACTTCGAGCCCATGAATACCATATATGACTCCCAGCTGACATTTCACAAAGGACATGAGTACCATATATGACCCTCACCCGAAATTGGACTGTGGACATGAGTACTCTATATGGTATTCACGACCTTCCTTTACTTTGAAGACATGAGCGCACTCTCTATGGTATTCGTTTCTATGTGTTTCTCATAGGGAATAGGTTCTAGTGGTCCTTGGGAGCAATGTATGAGTGTTGGGTTCTGAAATTTGTGGTCCCTCGTGCTCACTCGCCGATCCCAGCTCTGGGACTCAAAGTGTCAAATATTCATATAAAAAAGTAGTTCTCACCTTGCACCGACCTCAGTAGCTTGATCGATAAGGCAGCGGACTTGTAACCTGGAGGTCGGTGGTTCAAGTCCCGGTTTCAGCGTATATTTAGTAAAAGCGAGTTTGAGTAGTTGTGATATCACGATAGTGATTAACACAAATATGATAACTTAGTTCTCACCTTGCAGTTCTTGCCGGGCGCCCAGTCCAGACTCAGACTCTTGCCCCCCAGGCGGGCGTGTCTCAGGCCGCGCAGGGCGTTGGCTGCTGCGCCCCTCTCCCTCAGGGTGACGAAGGCACACCCCCGCGGGGGGATCAGGTTGAGCACCGCTATGTCTGGGGAGCAGAGAGGTGGGCAGTGGTTAGGAAATTTCGAATAGACTCAATTTGAGAATTGGCGGATAGAATATTTACAACTATTGAGAGAGAGAAACAAATTGATCATATATTTAAAATACATAAAATAGGGGCTGTCTACCTTTGGTAGATTGCTAATACACAGCGAATTCCATTAATCTAAAAGATATTAATTTTCTCAATGTTGGAGGTTTTTCTATTTCATTAATTTGATTTTTAATTTCTTCATTCCAATTTCTGATTCAATTATACTCCATATATTATGTGGTGATGGAGGATATGTATGAATTGAATTTTACAGTTCAATTTATATTTAATCAACAGACGGACATCATTATGAAGAAGAAATAATGGTATACATATCAACAGTAGATCACTGGTAATCCAGCTCCATCTTCATAAGGTAGACTCCTTACAGTTTTTCTAGTACCTCTAAGTCTAAGAGAGACAGCCCGAATGATCGATAATTGTTCTTGGGTCCTTAGATACAGTTCAATGAAAATTAACTAACAAAAATTTTAAATCAAAATATAAGACGAATTTTAAATTTTCATAGCATGAAATATTGCGGTACAATATTTGGACAATAATAATAAAATAAAATTATTCCAACATCATTTTTATATTATTTACATACCAAGGCATTAATAACATGACAGATGTTTGGATCTGTAGAGTAGATTGTATTCTACTCGGAATATTTCAACATAAAATTATTATCTTACAAACATAATTAAGCTTCAGTCAGAAAGATACCTTAGTACATATGTAACTACAAATTAATAGAAAATATTATAAAGCTATATATAAAAAATCCGAGGGTCAGTTGGTAGAAAGATAATGACTGTTTCACCTCAAGCATTAATATCCCCTTTCTCAACACAGTTTTTTTTTAACTTTGAATCATTCAATCATTTTAAAATCAGTATCATATTATAATTGTAATAAATAAATGGAAAATTAAAAAAAAAAAAATGATACTCGGAATAAAATTCTTTAAACCAACACGTACCTCCATACTCGGTAAACATAGATCTCAGTTCTTCCTCCTCAATGGTTTTCGGTAAGTGTCCCACCCAGATTGTCTTGCTACAGATGCTGATGTGATCTTTCTTGGGGAATGGGAAGCCTGGAACAAAGTGAAGGAAACGTCAATTAAATATTAAGAATAGTTTTGATAATAATTAAACTCTTTAGTGGAAGGTAACCACAAACCAGTTTAATACTTAAAGCATTTTCTACCACCTAACCCTCATTTTCTACCACCTAAGGCTTGTTTTATTAGGGCTTAATGTAGTTTTTCAACAACATGGTCATTTACGACGGGGCTTTTAACCTCTATTCGCAGGAAACTCACAAACCTGCTACCCACATCAACTTCACCCAGCCTGGGTTGGGCCTGAATGCCACCATCACAAGTCTTCTGAACCACAGGAGGAGGTTGTTGCTGTTGTAGCCAGCTTGGCTTCAGCTGGAGGGGGAATGATGGTCTCCAGTGCTTGTGCTTTTTTTTGTAAGCCATTAATCCCTCGGTCGGCAATTAGCGGACCGCGGTCCGAATCCGGACCGCGAAGCTCATTTGTCCGGCCCGCGAACAAAATTTTAGGCCCGAAAAATAACATTTTTTTCTCTTTCTAAAAAAAATTGATTTGCAAGAAGAAGTAGTCCTAAAAATGTGTAAAGAGACAGTATCGACCGAACAGTTTTGGTGTAAGAAAGTTCCAAAAGACTGATCGTTCTTATTAATCCGGACCGCGGATATTTTTCTCATGTTAATCCGGACCCTGACAGGATTTAATTGCCGACCCCTGTTATAATCCCTTAGGAAACTGCAAGCTAGCCTGGCTTGTAAGGGTTGGCTAGTCTGTTCTGTGTTTAGTCCTCTAGTGAGACAGGAAGGACGTGCTTACCTTTAGCTCTCCTCTCCTTGTCCTGATCTTCATCCTCCCCGGACCTCTCCCTAGAGGAGCGGCCCCTGTCCTTCTCCTTGCTGGCATCACGTGACCTGCGCCCCCCCCTGCCTCCTGCTGACCCTTCCCTGGACCCTGCCCGTCCCCCCCTGCCTTGCGATACCTCCCGGGACCCGGCCCTGCCTCTGCCTAGCGACACTTCTCTCGATCCAGCACGGCGCACTGAAGTCTCGCGGGAGTTCCGGGACAGCTGAGAAAAATAGAAAAATACCGGTTAATTTCCAGGGATAAAGGTAGCTGTCCTACCTTTAGGTGAAGGTAGTGGTAAAGCTGTCTGCCCCGGTAGCTCAGTGGTAAAGGCGGCACTCTGTGAATCCAGAGTTTTCAGAGGTCGTGGGTTCGAAACCCAGCCGGGACATGACAAATTATCCTCCCACTTGGGATTTTTACCACATAAAAATATGTCTTGGGCTTATTGCTGGAATAATGGGACTTTAATAGTCTCAATCGGGCAGTATAAATAAGGCGATATTATTATTATTAATATTAATTTCAAACAGTCCGTTGATTTCGAAAAATAGACCAATGGCAATACTTTTGTTACATGAGACTCCTCAGAGGTAATAGAAAGTAAAGAAAAAAAAATTGTCAGCATAGATAGATAATAGAAATCTATTTCTTGCGAATTTTGACAATCCATATGCTGAAGTTCTGAATATCCTTGCCATCAGACATTTACTACATTCGCTATTAAAGGAATTTAAAAACTGACAATTTGTACAAAGGTTCCTAGATTTGTGGTCTATATGTGCAATGAGAAAGGGAAAATGATACGCCAGCGACGGGTAAATAATAAATAACAGAATTTTCAACCTACAGAAAAAGCGCCCACTGTAAAGTCATAAAATTCAAGTTTCAGAGTTGTCATGTTTCAGGTTACAGAGTCTTGGAATGATCTACAAAGGAGACTTTCATTCCGAGACTCAAGTTTTATAAAATAACTAGACCATACAGATACAACAGACATTTCGTTGAGAATGATCACTTGATCAGTGATATTGAGTACAAGAATTAATAATAATAGTGCTTTTTCTTTGTGTTATTATGTCACAATTTTAGTGGGTAGCGCAGAATCATAGGACTTTGCCACTTTAATTTACAATATCTTGTATATTTTTGCCTATGATTCTGCCACTGGTCGCTGCTTCACATCAAAGCAGCTACTCATTTTTCCTCACGAGGTATGAGTGGACCCCGAACATCCAAGTACAGAGCAGAAAAATTCCTACACCGCTGGGGATCGAACCCAGGTAACCATGTGTGCTATCCTAGCGCGCTAACTCACTCTGCCACAGTGACTACAGTACAGAGCAGAAAAATTCGTGTTGGGTGGAAGAGATTGCCACAGGCAATAACCCCGCCCTTTAGGTAGGACATTATTGTTATTTTCTTTCTTTTTTAACATATTTATTTTGTCATTTGTTTGTTTTTTTTTTTCTTCTGCTCTTAATTTTATGCTGTTACCTGTACTTTGTCCTCCTAATAAAGCTTTTTTTAAAAAAAAAATCCTACACGAGTACAAGAATTACCTCTTTAGAAGCGCCGCGCTCGCGATCAGTGAATCTGCTGCGGGGAGGACTCTCACTGCCGCGGCGACCTCTCTTCCTCTCGCGAGACCTGGACCTCTTGCCTCGCCGCGGACTCCTGCCACCCCGCCTTCTCTCGCGCGAGCCTCGTCTCCGCTCTCGCGAGCGAGACCGGTTCCTGCGCTTGCGCCTCGAGGAGCCCTCACGCGAGCGACTTCGCTTCCGGTCTCGCGAGCCCCCCCGCCTGCTGCGAGACGCGGGGGAACGACTCCTAGACTTCCTGGCGGGGGGGAAGCCGCCCCCTGCCCGCGGCGGTGGCTGCTGGGCCTCGCTCTGGCTCTGGCTCGTCTCCATCTCCACCGACATCTCCATGTCCGAGGAGTAGTGGGAGGGGAGGGGGAGGGGGGGCGGGGGCTCGCTCATCATCCAGGCTTGAGGGGGAGGCAGCGCGGGGGGCGGCACGGAGAAGTTCGGCGGCTGACTCAGCGCGTTGCCGAAAGGACGCTCGTTACCATGGTGATGCTCGTTACATGGTGATCGTTGACATGGTTACGTTCGTTACCATGGTGATCGTTGACATGGTTACGCTCGTTACCATGGTGATGGAAAAACATAGGGGGGGCGGCAACAGGTGCTGAGGAGGCCGGCGCGGCGGAGGGGGGAGGCAAGGAGGGGAGATTCATGGGGAGGTCGGAGGTGAGATCGGTGGTGCTGGCTGGTGGCGGCGGGGGCAGAGGGGGCGGGGGGAGGTGGATCTCGTTCAGGTTGGAGGGGAGACAGATGTCGTCCAGGTTGAAGTTGGTGCTGAGGTGTTTGGCCGCCTCCTCGTGCCTCTGCTGCTGCTGCGGCAAGTGGATGCTGCGCAGGTCCATGTCTCGTGGAGGCGGGGGCGGCTGCTGGTCAGGGGAGCTGAGGTCCACCACATCAGGTCGCTCCGCAGTAGATCTGAGAATAGAATAGAGTAATAATAAACGTTGAATATATTAATAAAACAACTGACATCTCATGATGTTTGCCTAAAGACACAGTAGTACATAGTTTGTTGATTTTGAACAATAATAATGGTGGATGAATTTTTTTTTTTTTTTTTTTTTTTTGATGTTTTGTTCAGGTGTTGTTTTTAAGTCTTTATTTGTTTAAGAATACATTACAATAGAAACATAATTACAACTAATAATCATCAGACTAGCTGGGGTACGATAAAATTTCACGGTCAAAAAATTTCATCTTCCTACTACAATCCTAAATCTGAAGTCACTGTCGTAACTTCGAAAGCTTTAAAAATGATATTTTTCTCAGTTCCAAACCTACACAGCAAATGTGGATCAACCACCGTGAGAAATTGGGCTTTTCTTTATAAGCCATTAACTTGTGGGGAACTGCAAGCTAGCCTTGCTTGTTAGAGTTGGCTAGTCTGTTCTCTGTTTATAGTCCTCTAGCGAGACACTGGTCTTCTCCCTGTTTAACGTCCCCCAGCCAGACTACTTATTTTTCTGTCGCACCATCCGGCTCTGCTTGGTGGAATGATGGAGGGTGGGATCACCGGTTGGGTGTAAGAGCTCACAGTGTGAGAATTCTACCGTCAAAGCAAAAAAAAAAAAAAAAACAAAAACAAGTAGTCCCATTATGGTACAGGTAGTCCCATTATGCCAACTCTTTTTAATAATGTTTTTTAATCTTATTATTATAATTAGATTAAGTTACAATAATTATTTCTTAAGATAGAGATAGTAAATTATATAATGTTTATTGTAAATTGTGTTTAACACTTAGACGACCGGCATGGTTTTTCGTGAATTCTCTAGTGGGACCGGCGATAATACGGCTATCCGACCGGGTGTACCACCGGTGGTACACCCGGTCGTCTACGTGTTAATGTTTAAAACGTCACAATAAAGTAAATTAAATTTTAAAACTAAATAACCAAATAACACTACAAAAATTATTACCACTGGGATGATTCCTTTCTTAGAAACACTTGAACCACTTCTTGATCTCTTCTTCTTTTACTTTACTTTTTAAAATTCTCATTATTATTATTTTTTTTTTTCTTCTACTTGTTGTTACTCTTTAACTTAACTTAAAAATAACTCTTTTTTTTTCTTGTATCCGCCACCAGATTTAATCTGAATGGGGTACAAAATACTTCCATATTTTATTACTCTTGAAATAGTTCTCTTTTAAATGTATTAAAATGTTATGTCTGTATAAGAGACCTCAAATATACAACAAAAGTAATATATTTAAAAAAAATGAATTAAATAAATTGACCAGTACCTCTGGGCAGCCCGCTGCTCGTTCTCCTGCAGGAACTTCTCGAACTCGCTCTCCTCCGCCAGCAGCTGGGGGGGGATGGGGTGCTGGGGGTGGGGGTGGGGGTGGGGCTTCATCTTCTCCTCCTCCACAGCTGCGGGGGGAGGGGTGGAGGGTTTGGCCGTGCTCACACCTCCTGGGAAAGACACACAAGGGTGAAGAAGAGATAGTCTACAGATCCTTTACATAACAAACCACCACTTAAAATAATAATAAATAAATGAATGTGTGTTCTTCATTAATAATAATAAATGAATGAACAGACTATAGGACTTTTCTTTTTTTGGCCACTGCTCACATGAAAGGAGCTAATGAAAAAATATCTACATCCCTAAAATAGGAAAATATTATTTATGAATGTAATTATTTTACAAGCGCCGAAAAAAATCGCAACTATAAAATAAATAAATAAATGTGTTTCTTTGTGTTATAGTGTTACAATTTTAGTGGGTAGCGCAGAATTATAGGACTTTTCCGTATTTTGAATATCCCAATATCTTATTTTTGCCTATTATTCTGCCACTGGTCGATGCTAACATTAGAGCAGCTACTCATTTTTCTCACGAGGTATGAGTGGACCCCGAACACCCAAGTACAGAGCAAAAAAACCCAAGTCCTGCCCCGCTGGGGATCGAACCCAGGTCACCATGCGTGCAATGCCTAGCGCGCTATCTCACTCGGCCACGGTGACTAGTAGTAAATCCCAACATTGCCTGATTAATTTGATAAGTAGAGACAAAGTTAACGCCTGTAGCTCTCAGCCACCTAACTCAAAAGAGAGAGAGAGAGCAATCATTACCTAAACAACCACAAAAACAGGTGGACTAAAAAATAACACACACACATTTATAATAATAATAATAACACTCTTTAGTGGAAGGTAACCACCAGGCGAGGTTAATGCTCAAAGCATTTTCTACCACCTAACCCTTAGAGTCTTATTATTATGTGGTTATAAACTCAAATTAATGAGGAAAAATTCATGCACTGGGTGGAATTCAAACCAACGGACCCCTACTCTACCTGAATTACCAGACTAGCGCGTTAACCACTTGACTACCAGTGCACATTTAGGTAATCCAAAATTGATCTGTTATTGCTTTTTATCCAAATGTGTTTCTAAATTGATTGCAATGTGTTTCAAGGTTTTCTAATGAATTAATTACCTCCCCCGCCTCCCTCTCCCGAGACCAGACTGCTCTCCACAATGGTCTCCAGGTCTTTGATTTGGTTGAGTGAGAACTTGCTCTGCAGCTCTCCTAGCTGCTTGATAAGGTTGGGGTTGGAGAGGAGAAACTCGATGCCTGGGGGGAGAAAGGAGTCAGAATTATGCATAAACACACACATCATTATGTATAGAGATTGCCAAAGGCAATAACCCCGCCCTTTATTTAGGGCATAATATATTATGTATATATTTTTTTCAGGGTGTCTACTAAATGGTCAAAGTAAAATTCCCTGACTTTTCCAGGTTTTCCAGACCATTTTTCCAGTTTCTCCAGTCTACTTTTTTTAAGGAGACGTTATATGAATATTATATAAGACCTGCTAAAATTTTGTTAATTTTATAAAAAGTGATTAAGAGTGTTTTATGTTTCTTACCAAAAAAGCATTATCACACTGCTGGATTACAGTGGCGCCGTAGGCGAATTTTTTTTATTTTTCATTTTCATGACAAAATTGGATCTTGAAAAAAATTCCCTGACTTTTGGTGTTTTTTCACAAAATTCCCTGACTTATGGTGTTTTTTCACAAAATTCCCTGACTTTTCCCTGACTTTTTCGGTCTCGAAAAATTCCCTGACAATTCCAGGTTTTCCAGGTTTTCCCTGACCAGTAGACACCCTGTTTTTTTTTCTTTTTTTTTTTATCTTATATTGTATATTAATTTGTAACTATCTGTGTTGTATATATTTCCAATTAATAGAGTTTTAAATAATAATAATCATTTACTCTGTCCAACTAAGAATATTTTAAGGGTTCGTGGTGCGTTTAACAATTGTCACGATTTTATTTAATCAACACTTCATTGTAGTCAATGGTTGCTGTTGTATTCAGCTTGGCTACAGCTGAGGGGGAGTGATGGTCTCCAGCCAACTTAAGAGGAAAAGTTGGCTTGCTCTGAGCCACATACATATTTCTATGTGCGATCAACCATCGTGAGAACTTGGGCTTTTTTTGTAAGCTTTTACATGCTCACTCCAAATGGTTTACTTCCAAATGTATGTCATTGATTATCGTTGTCCTGCATGCTGGTCAGCACAGCCTTGGTTCTACTAATAGAGCTCAATACGCACCTTTGGTGAGCGAGCTAGCAGAGGATTTGTCATGCATGCTGGTCAGCACAGCTTTGGTTCTACTAATAGAGCTCAATACGCACCTTTGGTGAGCGAGCTAGCGGAGGAGTTGTTCTGCATGCTGGTCAGCACAGCCTGGGTTCTACTAATAGAGCTCAATACCTCCCATAAAATATATAAGACCTGTTTGACTGCTGGAGTAAAGGGACTTTTCAGTATTACCTTGGCAGTATAAACAAGGTATATTCTATTCTAATACGCACCTTTGGTGAGCGAGCTAGCAGAGGAGTTGTCCTGCATGCTGGTCAGCACAGCCTTGGTGCTACTAATAGAGCTCAATTTATTTATTTATTTTTATTTAGAAACTCTTTATTAGTAGAACATATATACAGACAAATAATGGTAAAAAATTAAATATAAAAATTGACAATTTTAATAATATAAACAAGAAAAAAAAAAAAATACATACCTAGTATAGTATAGTAGTGCTTTATTTAGACTGTCGGCTCGAGACAGGAAGTCCCATTACGCTAATACATATGTTCTAACTAAAGAGCGGGTATTGCCTATGGCAATCTCTTCCACCCAATACGCACCTTTGGTGAGCGAGCTAGCGGAGGAGTTGTCCTGCATGCTGGTGAGCAGGTCCCCCATGTTCTGAGTCTGCAGGGAGGACTGCAGGCTGGCTAGCTGCTGCAGCAGGTCCTTGCTCATGCCCCCTGAGTCCTCATCCAGACTGGAGTCCAGGATCTGAAGTATCAAGCATTCATTCTATCAGCTTGTATTCTCATTTTTTTTTTTTTTTTTTTTTTTTTTTTCAAAATACTCAATCATAATTTAATTATATCAAAATTATATGTACAAAAGACAATAACATAGTAAAAGATAACAGTAGTCACCGTGGCAGAGTGAGTTAGCGCGCTAGGCATTGCACGCATGGTGACCTGGGTTCGATTCCCAGCGGGGTAGGAATTTTTTCTGCTCTGTACTTGGATGTTCGGGGTCCACTCATACCTCGTGAGGAAAAATGAGTAGTTACTTGTATGAGTAACGACCAGTGGCGGCATTACCAGAGTAAAAAGAAATCAATGTAATAGAATTCGAAAAGTACAGGAAGCTCTTAGTAATGCTGCGCTACCCACAAAAATTGTGAAGAGGCCTTGTGCTTCACCACAAATAAAATCATACTTACATTAAAAGATAATTAAAAACTTGAAAAAAGAAAATGAGTTACTGTGATGCCTGTGACCTCTAAGTATGAGATTAGAAAAAAAAAATATGACTATAGAAAACTGCACTGGTAGTCAAGTGGTTAAGGAGCTAGTCTGGTAATCCAGGTAGCGTAGGGATCCGTTGGTTCGAATCCCACCCAGTGCATGAATTTTTCCTCATTAATTTGAGTTTTTGACCATACATTGATAAGACTCTGAGGGTTAGGTGGTAGAAAATGCTTTGAGCATTAACCTCGCCTGGTGGTAACCTTCCAGAGTATTATTATTAGAAGAAAAAAAGTCTTTAAGACTAATATATTTAACATTTAGAGATTATCTCAGGTAGTGTCTGGCAAATGGAAAAGAAGTTTTTATCAGATATATAAAATAATATTAATCTCATAAAAAAATATTACAACATAAGTACAACAAAAACCTCAATAGAGTTTGGGTAAGTGTGACATTACAAGTGTGATTAACACAAATATGATAACATACATGACCTCCTTTAAGGATAAGACGAAAAAAAAAAAGAAAAAAAAACCTTATCTCACCTTTTTCTTTGAGTCTTCCCTTCTTTAAGGATAAGACGAAAAACGAAAGAAAAACAAATAATAATAATATCGCCTTATTTAAACTGCCCGATTAGGACTATTAAAGTCCCATTATTCCAGCAGTAAGCCCAAGACATATTATTATGTGGTAAAAATCCCAAATGGGAGGATAACTTGTCATGTCCCGGCTGGGTTTCGAACCCACGACCTCTGGAATCTCTGGATTCACAGAGTGCCGCCTTTACCACTGAGCTACCGGGACAAACGATAAAAAACCTTATCGCACCTTTTTATTTGAGTCTTCTTCGTTATCACTGTTCCCCTTCTCACTCTTCTTCTCCCCCTCCATCTCCTCCGCCTCCTCCTGCTTCTTCTTCTCAATCTGCTCCGCCAGCTCAAAGATGGGCTTGAGTACATCATCCTTGAAGAAGTCGTTCAGAGACCACAGGTTCAACACCCGCATGACCTGAGAAGAAAATGAGAGAATATTCAGAATTTATTTTATTATTATTATTATTTAACTCTTTATTGGTCAACTACATACTACATTCAACAAAATAGGACATGCTAAAAAAAAAAAAATAGAATATGTAGTGAACCAAGGGGCGAGGTTAAAGCCTGTGGCTTTCTCTTCCACCTAACGCCAACGATTCTAGAAATGTTTTTTCCTGCACAGCTGAGATTCGAACTACGGTCGCTCACTGTGCGTGCGAATGTAGTGCCTTATACCACTCGGAAACGGTGATTTCTTCTTCTTCTTCTTTTACTCTGTCTTATCCTGCTTAAGCAGGGTCGACGTTGTTCAACCTCATGGTTGAGGTTGATTGGTTTTGGCACATTTTTACGGCTGGATGCGCTTCCTAACGCCAACGATTCTATTTGACTCGGAAACGGTGACTATTTTCTTATAATGTTTAAAACATATGGAGCAATGTTCCATCGTCATTCAAAACTATGAGACAACACACTGTCGAATTTCAAATCAATCAGAACAGTATGAGTGGTTCTAATAGAATTGGAAGAACTTAATAAAACACTGCCAATTATGGACACAATACTTCCTCGTGATTGATTCACATTGTAAACACGTGCCAATTTGAGATTTTATAGAAAATTACTTGTATCTCCAAAATGGTTCAACCGATTTTCTTTAAATTTTCTGTATCGGCAAGTCGTGGTCCTTATTTTTTTACTTTTTTGTCCAAAATTTCGGATTTTCTTGAATATCAGAGTCAAAATATAATTAATTTAAAAATAAATAATAACAACCTATGTAAAACAATAATATGCATATTCTTACAAAATTTCATTGAAATCGGGTGTACCGTTCACGAGATATAAGCGTTTAAGTAAAAAGTTAGTGGTCAGGCGCATGGTCTCTTTCACCCAGAACCGCTTGTATGAATTCAATGAACTTAAAATGGGACCATCTACAGAATATCTTCTAGATGTGTGCAAAATTTTATCAAAATCGATCGAGCAGTTTCCGAGATTTGCGCGTTACAAGGAATCGTTTTAACAGACCGACGGATCGACGGACCGACAGACGGACACAAAACCAAATTTACTCAGTAGGTTATGAAACGTCCAGAAATATGAAAAAAATTGAAATCGGAGCAAAAAAATATTTTTTTTTACAGAAACGAACACAATACTTCCGATTTCTAATATTAGAAATTTCTCGGAAGTAAAATTCAGTAAAATTATTGAATAACACAGTGATAAATAGGTCTTGACAAAAAAAAAAAAAAAAAAAATCCATAGTAATATATATAAATAATCATAATTATTGGATGTCAAAAATGAACTTGGTAAAAAATAATACTTGAATTTAAAATTGGAATTTAGGACTTTTCCAATGCTGGCGACCGCCGTGCCACACACAATCGTGTTCCTGAAATGCTCGTAGTTAAGGACGCATTAGTTTTAAATTGAATAGCACAGAATGACAAGATTACCGAAGCTTGACTCATTTTTATTAGGGTAACCCTTTTTTTTCTTAGGGTTGGAAGAAAGATACAACAGGGTTCTTGATACAACAGGGTTCTTACCTTCTTTCGGTCCTCATCAGGACATTGAAACACATAGTTGAACGTCCTGTACATATTGCGACCAAACCTGGGAGCATAGACATCTTTGTATTTGAACTGAAGCCGGGCTTGATGTATGATCGCATCTGAAATCAGGGGGTTGTTCTTTTAATAGATATAAAACTAGTTTGCTCGATAAGGCAACCAACTCGTAAGTCGGTGGTTCGAATTCCAAGTCCAAACGCCACAATTTAGTAAGGTGAGATTGAGTATTTGTTTAGTGTTGAGGTTGAGTATTTGTTCAAAATTTAGTAAGGTTGAGGGACTGAGTATTTGTGACAGGGTTTGAGAAAACACAAGTATGATAACCTTGGGTGTTTTTTTTTTTTTTTATTATACAAGGATACTAAGAAAGAGAAAGTAATTTACATTTTAAATGGGGTGAAGCTAACGTCTAGGTTTATTACAACTTAGGTTCAAGAAGACAATAATGTCTCACCTGAGTTTGTCAGAAAATGAGAGAGAATATTTTCCGGCTTACCTATGACGTAGAGTCCAGGGAAACTACAGGAATATCTCACTTGAGTTTGTCAGAAAATGAGAGAGAATATTTTCCAGCTTACCTATGACGTAGAGTCCAGGGAGCTTGTACTGGGGCTTACACTTCCAGATGAACTTCTCCACACTCTGCACCACATACTTGTAGTAGTGAGTGGCTTTCAGTGCTAGCCGTACGATGCCGGTGATCTTGGCTTTGGATATTGGGGGCTTTGTGCTGCTGATAGACAGCAGTTCCTTTAAGTAGAAAAGCAAATTGATTCATAAAGATATCATCATGAAGAACATTTAAAAAAAAAACTAATACATATTGCCTTATTTAGACTGAGTCCCATCAGTCCGATTATTGCAGCAGTAAGCTCAAACATTTTTAAAGAGTTGGGTGGAAGAGATTGCCACGGGCAACAAACCCGCCCTTTGGGTAGGACATTAACTTCATTATTTTTTGTTCTTATATCATTGCTCAATCTTTTTATTTTTTCTTTATAATTTCATTGTATTTTATTGTATATATTTTTGTTCTACCTAATGAAGCTTACTATAATAATAATATAATAAACATTATTATACTCGTATGTGGTAAAAATACTAAATGGGAGGATAATTCGTCTTGTCGGCTGGGTTTCGAACCCGCGACCTTTGAATTACAGACTCATAAAAACAGAACTAACTAAATTTATTGGATCTATTTTTAGATATTAATTATTGTGTATAATTTTGGAAAATTCTGTAATGACATTCAAATCACAGTCAGACTGTGTTGAAAAAAAAAACCCGTGGATATAATATCTACGTGAAGTTCTCCTACAATGTTTACATGAAAAATGAGCATTGTTTGACATACCTTGTTAAACTCTTCTACAGTTTCCATGTTATTTGATATACACCAGTGGTGTGGGGTCTGATTGGGGAAGGTGGATTACTGATGCCAGTGCATCAATGGGTGTACATTTCCTCCTCCGCTAGCCAGCACTGATGCGGACACTGGACATACCATGTAGCTGGCTTTTCCTAGAAAAAAAAAAAAAAAAAAAAATACTTGAAATTTCAATCTAAGGGAGGGGACAAAGCAGAAAATATTAATGCATTTACTCTACGATACGAAACCTGCGAACTAACAACAAAAAAAAAAAAAAATTCGCAGATTTTTTTTTTCACACACTAAAGTATTATGTAGTTATAAAAGTTTTAGCCGACCTCGGTAGCTTGATTGATAAGGCGGCAGACTTGTAACCTGGAGGTCGGTGGTTCAAGTCCCGGTTTCAGCGTAGATTCAGTAAAGCTAGTTTGAGTAGATGTGACATCACGAAAGTGATTAACACAAATATGATAACTAGTTATAAAGTTTTATTTTGTGATGTCACAACTACTCAAATTCGATTTACTAAATCTCTGCTGAACTAGGGAGTTGAACCATCGACCTCCATGTTACAAGTCCGCCGCCTTATGGATCAAGCTACTAAGGTCGGTTACTCTAAAGTATGAATTTCCAACATCAGGATTTTTCTTGAGAAATGCCGGAAGTAGTACTTTATCACGAACGAAGAGTAAAAAAGTGGGTGTGTTAGAGATAACATAAATTATGAGCAAGCATAGAAGAAGAAAAGGAAGCCAATGATTAAAGGAGAAGAAACTGAAGGAATATTATAAAATCTGAGATTGTAAAAAAATACTTCATGAATCATGCTTTATTTAAACTGCCAAACAATAATATTGAATCTGAGATTTTTTCATAACTTATTCAGAAAATGAACACAATAGAAGTTAGATAATATACAAAAGGTCTTGTGTAAGTAAAAATAATAAGGTGAAATTTGATTCCTCCTAAGATACAGGAGATTTAGGATTTTCGAATCCAGTAATCTCGAAGATCTCCATAACCAAGAACACCTCGTCCAGAGACTGACACTTCTCATGAAGGGAACAGGTTTCTGGACTTAGGGCGTTAAGCATTGGACAACCACTCTCAACTAAGCCCAGTTGGGCCGTCATAGGCACAGAACTGGGAAATAGGATGAGAGATTTTCTCCCTGGTCACAATAGATCTTACTAGGTCGCAGTGTTAATTGTATGGTGTTTCAGACGAAACCCTGCAACCAGGTTTTATAATAATAATAATAAAGATACTATTTCACAGCTAGCACTTAGGGTAACATTTTTGAACAGAATTAAATTTAAGCTAAGCAAGACAAGCCCTTGGTCACAATAGATCTAATTAGGTCGCAGTGTTAATTGTTAGGGTTTCACTGAAATCCCTGCAACCAGATCAGATAATAAAGACAAGCCCTCAAGTTGAGGTTTCAACCATTCATAGTGCACTCTATCCTGAGTTAACACTTTGAGCCCATGAATACCATATATGGTCCTCAGCTGACATTTCACAGAGGACATGAGTACCATATATGGTACTCACCCAAAATTTCACTGTCGACTTGTGTACTCTATATGGTATTCACGACCTTCCTTTTCTTGGAAGACATGAGTACTCCCTATGGTATTCGTTTCTATGTGTATCTCATAGGGAACAGGTTCTTGTGGTCCTTGGGAGCAATGTATGAGTGTTGGGCTCTGAAATTTGTGGTCCCTCGTGCTCACTCGCCGATTCCAGCTCTGGGGCTCAAAGTGTTAAAGGACAGTGTGCACTTCGTTTAATATAATTTTGCTTTAAAATTCGGCGCTTAGTCACAGCAAAGGTTTTTCAACCATGGCTGGCATCCCATCATTAGTTCTACATGCATCAGCTTCAGGGGTACTCTGGTCATTAAGTTCTTAACTGACATTTTACCATCTATTTGCTATAAGCCAGGAACACTCAGTAATCTTACTGAGTCTATTTTTTGATCGAAAAAAGTCAGCATTAGTGGAGGTTCGCATTTGAGCAATCACCCAACATGCTAACCTCACTGGATGTTGTTTAACTTCAGTATTTTACTGGTTGATTCAGTTGATGTATGAATTTTATTTGAGCACAAGATATAGATTATCATATTAGTGTGTCACAACTACTCAAACTCGCTTTACTAAGTATTTGCTTAGCTTGGGACTTGAGCCACCGACCTCCAGGTTACAAGTCCGTCACCTCAGAAGTTTGCTCCTCCGAATCTCCTCCTCAGAAGTTTGCATAAGCTTAGGAGATAATATTAAGAAATATTATTATTGTACAAAAAAAAAACCATTTCATTCAATTCAATTCATCAAGCTACCGAGGTTTATTTGTCAGCACAAGATAATTAAATTAAAGTTCTTGGGGTTTGAATGAGTTTTTGCACTTTTGTTGAAGAAAAGCTAAAGGTCAATTTTTTAGGGACCCACAAATAAAATATGACATAAAAACTTTCAAACAGATTGCCATTTTTTTAAATGGCTGCCATATCATATTTTTCTTCTTGTTCATAATATTCTCCTAGACTTTTTCCTTCCCTCAAAAATGGCTACACGAGAAAAATTGAAAATTTTGAAGATGCATTTTTGTTCTTAATATGTATGTATGTATTTTATGTATAGTCTGGCTGGGGGACTATAAACACAGGGAGTAGACCAGCAGTCTGGCTGGGGGACTATAAAAAGGGAGTAGACTAGCATTGGTTTGGTTCTGGGGGCCCTTGTCAATTATTAGCCTTCTTGTAAAGACAGTAGTAGAAGTGCTGAGTCATTCCTCCACTGTCTGGCTACCATCGTTCACGATGACACCACCCTATGATGATGTATTTTTTATGTAGGTACTAACTAAGAAAGGGACTATACCCAACGTCCCTCAGAGGGATGCCTATTCTGATATGTGTCATGAGAACATCTAGCACAAGGAGCCTTAACTAACTCTTAGAAGCCACAAAGGATAGTTCGAAAAGATGTGAGCTCTTTTTATAATTTGGAAATTTAGGTTGTGTTTATCACTGATTGATTTTATTTCATCAAAGCTTACTTTTAGTCAGTGGTTTACTTCCATCAGTATGTATTACCATTAATTATGTCATTGATAGACACACCCACAGCACTGATCAGGTGATTAGTGATTTATCACCCTGTTGTGATTGATAAACACACCCTTGAAATATTTTTTTTATTTATTTTACTTAACGCCCTGCAAACGAGAGCAATTACTAAGTAAAATGTCTAAACTATCCTATCTTTTCTGTATTATAAATTATAAACTATAATTTGATTTCACAAAGTACATCTTTATTATATGGAATAGGTAACCTACACTCTCTCTCTTTTTATCTCAACGTGAGAACACTACTCGTATTAGCCCTAGATATGGAGGTAGTCACCATGGTGGAGTGGCGTAGCTCACTAGGCTTGTACATATGGTGGACCTGGGTTCAAATCCCAGTGGGTTAGAAATTTTTCTTTTATTTGAAGAACTTTATTCCACTCACACCTCGTGAGGTAAAATGAGTAGTTACGAGTAACAACCAGTGCTCATTACGACTTATGAGGCACCTGGATTTGGCTAGAGTAAATCATTATCTTTCTGCAGTCTGGCTGGAAGACGTTAAACAGGAAGAAGACCAGTGTCTCGCTAGAGGACTATAAACAAAGAACAGACTAGCCTACCCTTATAAGCTGTTGCCATGGTGGCTACAACAACACCTTTTTTTTGTAGATCTTGAAGGCACAGTTGTACACTTCAGAACTTATCTTTTTCTTTCACTTTTCTTTTTCCCAAACCTACTTCGGGTTGGCATTGTTCAACCTCTTCCTTGTGGTTGAGGTTGGTTGGTTCTGGTATTCCTAGTTACACTTATGGCTGGATGACTTTCCTAATGCCAACCCTGTAAAGAGTATCAATGATATGTGTTGGCCTGACATGGCTGGTGTCATATCTATTCAATGTCTTTGATAGAGCAAGTTATAATAAATTTGGTAATATCTGTCAACTAGCCAAGTTATTGTAATTTTACCTATTTTTGTTGATAGTACACGAGTAAAGAAACTAAGCTGTGGAGCAAGAGATAATGCTTCATACCACTTGATTAAATTGATAAGTGGTCATCTGACATGTGTTTATCATAGTTATTGTTATTACTACTGAGATTTTCTTTCCTTTTTCATCTTGCTTGTATGTAATAGAAGATTGAAATAGACTACTTGGTCAGTAAAGACAACAACTGAAAGGTTTGTGGTTTCATTTCAACTCTTCTATAATTTCACACTTTTCTATTTCTTCCCAAGCTAATTATCTGAGCGCACGGCAGTGCATTAAAGGATAGTTTGCAGGTAAAAACATACAAAATGAAGATCCCAGAAAACGCGTTTAAAAAAGAAATGGTTTAGTACCAAGATAAATTGGCTGAAACCCGATATCAATGTATTCATTGGCTAAAACATTTTGGATAAGAGTTCTGGAACTTGGCCCTTTTTTCAACAATAGTTTTTGTGGGATACACTCTTCTGGCACAATTGTGGCAAAATGGAGTTAAATTTATGATACCTATATGAGAAAAAAATATAAAAGCATACCATTGATATGAGAGATAAATTTCTCAGATATTCATCGAATCTCGTGCCATCGAGAAGAATTTTAGAATCCAATTTATTATTTCCTTTTTGGCAATCCATTTTGTAGGTACATTTTTCTAACAGACAGTCATTTTTCGGATTTGTCCATGGAGCTAAATGGTTATTTTCAGCAGGCATTGTTTTCAGTATTTTCATGAGATTATACAAGACAAGTCTGTAGTGAGCCATAGCAGTAGACAATCTAAAATGGTAAAAAAAAATCTTTTAATAGGTTTGAAGGAATAGATATTTTAATGGCCTCAATACCTACACTACTCACATCTTCATTAAGGTAATGAAGCATCTACATTTGAAAAGGTAAATTCTGACGTACATTATCACAAGGTCTTGGATTCGAACCCTGACCAAAGGTAAAGATGCCACTTTCACCTAACTTTTTTTTCCCATTTAAAACTGAAGTGGAATATTTCAAGCTATTAAGTCAAATAACTGACTTGTTCCTCCAACTCCTATCAGTTCCCCACCCAGGCAACTGGTCTACTCCTTGTTAAAAATGTTCCCTTGGCCAATCCATGACAAGGAGCTACTATCAGACATTTCTCATTCTACAAATGGGTGGATATTCTTGTTCACTTCTCAAATGCAAAGTGTTTAGCCCAGGAAGACATTCTTTGCTATGCAGCAAAATATTGACGAGGATATAGTTAGGAAAGAATTTTCTCATAAATTATTACTGAGATGAGATATTTTCTTCTTCATTTATTGGCTATACAGGGTGGTCCAGAAAGTTTGCACCAAAATGATAGGGGTAATAAAAGAGACCATTTCCAACAAAAATATTCCCGGACATTTTCCTTAATTTTTTGTCGTTTTCAAAATGGCGGCCAAAACGTGTGTTTTTCAAATATCTGCGTTCAGAACCTTGACAGCCTAAATGAGCATGATCATTAAAACATTGAACGGGTTAATTTAACTTATTTTAATTAAAATTTTATTCTCAATTCAAAAATGCAATCCGTTTATTTTCTAGGTGGTACAGAAAAAAATAAAAAAATCAAAAGCCAAACCAAAGTTGGAATATTTGAAAAACACACGTTTGGCCACCATTTTGAAAACGACAAAAAAATAAAGGAAAATGTCCGGGAATATTTTTGTTGGAAATGGTCCCTTTTATTACCCCTATCATTTTGGTGCAAACTTTCTGGACCACCCTGTATACCTGATACTTGACAAAGTAAACCCCTTGACCAGTATAATTTTGATGAGTGAGTGACTCCAAAGTAACCAAATGCAAACCCATAATGACCAAGCATAATTAACTGAGCATGTTTATCTAAACTTTCTGTATTATTGTAGATTAAAAGTGAGATAAAAAGTGTCTCACTAAAAAAGTAATGTAATTTTACGAAATGAAACATCACCAACCCTTCCAAAGTTACAAAAAATAGAGAGCAGTCAACTTCTTGAATATGTTGTTGTGATGCACACTCAAAACTCTGACCAATAATGAGGATTTTAATTTTTATCATGATAATTATGTTCAACTTATTATTATATTGGGCAACTATTTTAAAGTGAAACCATATGGATTTATCATTTTGTTTTTCCTCTTTTTTAACCTACATCATTTTAAAAGCTTCTGGTCTTTCCAGAAACTTGGGTAAAAAATTACTTACGCTCAAGTTTTATGTAGGGAAAACCCATGGGGTTAGAATGATAGGTTTTTTTGTGGACCTCTCATGAAGCATTTTATATTTGGGCTTATAGCATGTACAAGGCCTGTTATTTCTGAGATTTATTATGCTGAGGTGCACTGCCTGATGTGTTGAAAAGAGATCACAACCGCTTATATCCATTTTACAGAGTTGCCAATGGAACTTAGAACCAACTGATGGCGTATTTCAACTTTGCAATTTCTTTAACATTAGGTCCACCTCAGTTTAATGCCTGTACAATGAAAACAACAAAAAGGTATCAGTATTGGATCCTATGAAAGTGGAAGATTTTCATTTGTCTTTAAGTACTGCAAATAAGATCACTATTTCATACTTCTAAATATGTACGAAAATTTAAGATGAAATGTGTTTGTTAAAGTAAAATATTTTACTTTTTGAATTGTTTGGTGGACTAAATGCTTTATAACTGTTTATGTACATTATACAGCACTGCATCACTTACTCATATTCCACAGTACTTCCCACAAAAATTTGAATACTAAATTTATCAGTTTATCATATCAAGACATTCAATTTAAAATAAAATCTCAGATTCAAGGAGGAAAACAGAAAAGGGATGCAAATAAATTGGTAAAAATCTTAGTGGTCATTGTGAGAATTATCTTCTATAAAAAAAGAAACTTAGGTATGTTGTCCAAAAATTGAACTATTTTTAAACTGGTGCTTAATTAAAGCTTACTTTTCATTGATATTAAATAATAAATAACAACTCCAAAAGTGACCACTTAAGATACTTTTAGTAGGATAATAATTGACTAATTAAAGGATTTTGTCTTTTATTTTACCCTATGTGTCATGCAACAAAATCTTCTTTTGCAGTTGTAAGGTTGCAACTTTAGTAGTCATTTTTCATAGAATTATTCACAAAACAACCATTTTGCTTAATGACATCTCAAAATAAATGAGATACCTAATCAATTTAAAGTACCTTTTTTAAAGGTTAATTATTGGGGATGGAATGACAAATATACATTACTTTAGGTACAAAAAATTAAGTAACACTCACCAAATTCCTCAAACTGCATTTAACAAGAATCTGAACCACCAATTCCAGAAAATAGAGTGAAACCTTTACCTACTTTATTTTATATTTTTATATTTCAAAATGAAAGTCAGTTCTAAATTTTTCACATGAATATCAATATGAAAAATCAAGAAACAAGTACTGAGGTATTCAAGTTCTATGTGGCTTGTAGCAGGCATGCAGGTATAGCTAAAATAGAGAGCATGTAATCTGAAAAAGTGACATATATTTTATATTTGGTCAATGGTGGATTAAACTGGTTTTCACACAGGGTGACACCACACATGACAATATAAAATTTGGATTTCTCTGTGAATACAAAGAAGAAATACATCATCATAATATTTGTTTTGTAGTACAGGTTTCACTCAAATATAAGAAATACTACTATTTTTTTAAAAAAAATATTCAAGAGATATGGAAGAAGATAATTAAAGCCATACAGACATCCAAATAAGGGCTTGAAATACTTTAGGTGAGACTTGCAGTTGAGAAGAGCTATTCACTGAATTTGATTTTTACTTTCCTTATCATATAATAAGGAAAATGTTGTATTTCTTGATGGCTTATATTTGTTGTTTCTAGGTTGAATTCTTTTCAAAACACAAATAACCCAAAAGAATGTATGACTATGATAAGATTGGCACACAAAAAATACATCACATTTTCCAGCAAAAAATATACTGATTCAAACAGTAATATTTTATTCAACCTTGCCATGTAAAATGGTTATAATTTCATCAATAAGTCACCATAGCCAAGTGTATACACACTAGTGTCCTGGATTCAATTTCCAGCAGGGCAGGATTTTATTCTGCTCTGTACTTGAATATTCTTGAATACTCATACCTAATTAGGAAATGTCAACCCAGTCTAACCCTGTCCTTCTCTTCACTCTAGTGAACCTAAGCTAGGACTATCACCCAACCATCTTAGGTACCCAACTAACATAAATTTGTGAGAGGTTAAAATTATCACCTTGATAACTTTACCTAACCCTCCCTAACCTTGTAATTATATGCAGGGTGTTCCATTATAAAGGAAACCTTTTATAACTCAGAAACCACTGAGGATAGAAACAATCTGTTCACAGATTTTCACAGCTCCAAGGGAGAAAATCTAAAGGTGTCATTCAAAAGTATCTCAGGAGGTCAATTTTAGAATTTTAAATGGCCGTTGCTAGAAGCCCGCCGATTGAAACTGAGGTTGACCGCTACGCAGCGTTCGTGTAGCATCCTCTCAAAGTTTGAAGCTTCCTAATATGAGTATTGGCAGCTGAATGGTTAGTTGGTTGGGAGCGCTTCCAAAGCCGAACACGGTTGCTTTTATTTTTTTGGATGTCAGCCGAACAGTTCCATTATTCGCGGAATTACTATTAATTTTTCAGTCTAAATGTTGTGTTTCGTTAGCCAGCTAGGATAGCTTGGGTGAGGGGCTTAGGTTAGGTTGAAATTAGTGCAGGGTTAGACCGGGTCGCTGCGCGACCCGGCCTAACCACCTGCACTAATTTCAACCTAACCTAAGCCCCTCACCCAACCATCCTACCCAACAAACTGAAGTCAGTGATCTATCGTGCAATTTCACCTCGTTAACTTTACCTAACCCTACCTTTGCCCATTAAGTCTCATAAAAATAATTATTATTTTAGTTTAAAAATTATAATAATAATAAAAGAAAAAATCATTAATAAAAAAAATGTTACATCAGTTTAAAAAATTAAAAAAAAAAATTGACGAGAGCATGATTTGAAGACATACCCTCAACACGCGCGTCATAAGCGACATGCTTATAACGCATCGCTACCCAACAGTTGAGAACGAGTGTCAAAATAAGTATTACATAAGCATGAGCAAAATTCCGCGAATAATGAAACTGAAAAACTTGATAAGGATGCTACACGAACGCTGTGTAGCGGTCAACCTCAGTTTCAATCGGCGGGCTTCTAGACACTTCGATTTTAAATAGATTCCTGAATTTTGGAGTTCATTATTTAAACCTACATATATTTAAAAGTTTTGTTTCCAAGCATTTTTAATGTGATTTGATTTTTTGATCATGTTGAGAAACCACAAAAACTGTCAACCATACAATGCTGTGATCTTTTGTGATCCATACTGTGATCTTTTGAAATGATCTAATTTTTTTATGAATATTTATCACTTTATCAGTAACATAAAAGATAATGTGCCATTAATTTTAATAAAAATTCACTAGCTGCAGGAAGTGAGTTTTTTCTTCAAAAAATTCTATCCAAAATATGTATCTTGTTTAGTTGATGGAAAAAATCATAATAAAATATTTTCAGATCATTTCAAATATTGTACAGTCTTGAGTTGCCCATAGTTGAGGGTTTATTTTTGTGTTTTTCTTAAAATTTCAAAACAGATTAAAAATGCTTTCAACAAAAGGTACTTGAAAAACATGAAGGTTTCAATAATGAACTCTGAACTATAATATGTAGAATTCAGTTTAAAATTTCATAGAAAACCTTGAAGAGACCCCTCTTGAGAGAAACCTCTGTGTGTAACCATTATTTTTCCACATTTTTTTCAGTCAGCAGGTAGTTCCTGAGATATTTAAAATTATACACCCTGTATAATCATTTTTCTATGTCACTTCCAACTGAATGGTCATATCATGATGGTGGTTTTCACCTCCATTTGCTGGAAACTCTCAAACTCAAAGCTACTCAATTTAACCTCACCCAGCATGAGTAGAGCTAGGAAAAGCCAGTACCATGAGAGTTAAAAAATCTTTTCTAAACTCAAGTAATTCAAAATAATGTGTAATTCTGAAGACATAGGCATACAAAATATACTTGTTATTTTCTAGCATAAATATACTGGATTTGAGCAGTCATCAAGTAGTCACTATGGCAAAGTGGGTAGCACACAGTGACTTGGGTTCAATCCCCAGCAGGGTAGGAACTTTTCTACTCTGTACTTGAGTGTCCAGCAGGTCCATTTATACCTTGAGAGGAAAAATGAGTGGTTACTTGCATGAGTAACAATCAGTTGTGGCATTACCAGATAGTGGAGAAATAATGTGATTAGTTTAGGAGACTCTTACTACTCACAAAAATTGTGAAGAGGCCTTGAACTTCAGAAGAAAGAAATCAAACTCTAACTTTGTGAGATTGTTTTAATTTCATTACCTATTTTCATTCCTCAATAATGGCTTCCCTTACATGGAAATAGATAAGAACAGTGGAATAATAAAATTTGATTTTAATATCATCCATGTCAATTTTATACCTCTATTCTAGTAAAAAATCATTTTAGATTCTGTTGGTTTTTGGGGAATAATTCCAGGATATTGTTTTGTTTTTCATTATTAGTTCTTAGATTTTTTAGGGCTGAATTTTGAAACAGGCTTAGATTAAATCATAGTGGACTCTTATCTGTGAACACTCACTCTAGTGGGAATAAAGTGTGCTGAGATTGGTTGAAATTCTTTCTAGAACACATGTTGAGGGATAGTGTCCACCAAGATTAAATCTAAGCCTGTTTCATAATTATGCTTTTGGTCTTCAAATAATAAGTTTGTATCCTAACAAATGGAGTGACTAGTTACTAGCCTACCCTGTTCTAAGACAAATATTGTTTTTACCTCAAGTTCTTTGATGGTTATGAGAAACCAAAAAATTGAACTTCTGTATGTTTTTATGCATTTGCTCAAGTAAATCAGTCTCTTGGACACATTTTAGATGGTGCATATATCTTGGAAAAGAGTGATGTACCTACTGAACTTGCCTTCTTTCTAATCTCTTTTTTTTAATGAAATATTTTCCTTCTCCTGTTAAAGTGTCTTCTAGCCAATAACCTATGCAATTTCTATATTTTTTTCTCAGTAAAATCATATTGAGTATAGACAGGTGTGGCTTCTTTTCAAGAGCCAAGTCCTGAACAGAACCTTATCTCCCCTCCACTGGGACAACCCAAGCCCATTGAAATCATCAAATCTATATATTTTAAGATCCTTTCTTGAAGGAATTAAACAAGTAACAATGATACTGAGCAGTTAGTGCTGATATACCTTCTGAATAGCAAGATAAAATGGTCATCTGTCATCATAATTATCTAGTATGAGCTTATCACTGAAACCTTCTCAGGCTTCACATGCCATTGGGCTTCAAAATGGATGTCTGTTAGGCTTAAAATAAGAAGATTGGACTTACATGTATCTACTGTTTTAATGACGAATATTGATATTTTCTTGAATAACAATTAACTTTTACGTCTTCCAAGCAGATTGGGATAAGAGGATTTTAATGTCTCCAGAGCTGGAACATGAAACGGAATCTCTCCAATGAATCAAGTTCACGAAAATGATGAAAGCTTGAAGATGGAAGTAGTGTGATGTTGAAAATGGACTCTCCAAATTTTAATCAAGTGCAGTGCATTGCGCTTCTTTCCTCCAAGGTTTGTACAATGTAAACTGCCACATAAAAGCCGCGCTTACATCTTCTTAAAAACTGGAAAACAGAAGTACGGCAACCAGAAAATTGTGGCAGTTCAATTTTTTGATGCCGGACTTTTTCCGATGAACTTGAAACAGAAGGTAAATACAACACCGAAGTGCAGCCAATTCACGGTGATTCTGACATCTTGAATATTTTCCTGAGATCCAGCTTAGGTTGTGGAGGATGTATTAAAATAAACCGGTGTGAACATCACACCACTTTCCATTACTTGCATTGAAAAAAAAAGTTAATGAAAAGTAATATTAACCTCTCGAAATTTTGTATAAAATCATTATTGAGGGAGAATTGAACTCGAAGATTGACCATGCATGACGATTCTAGAATTATGGGAGAATAATTTTTGTACCATTAGCACAATATGAAGCTTAGAGAAAATGTTTAATTAGAAAATATCAAATATTTTCATGTCGGACAACAACATTCAAAGTACGAATAGTGGGTGTAAAAATCATCATGAAAGACGATTTTATTCAACAACAACAAAAAATTCTCAGTATTTCTTAATGGTTTAATTAAAAAAGTCGTTCTCGAGATATAACCAAAAAAGGCTGATTTTTAAAAAAATGCGTAATGTAAGCTACATATTTAGCCTGTTGTACTTACCTTCTCTCCATCTATTCCTATTTGAAGCGATGTTTCTTGAATGTATAAATACAATAATTATATTAGATATAATAATATTTGGTCTTTAAAAGATTTTGATACATTTAGTTCCTTGTTGTTTATGTCCCAGACAGCACGGAAGGTGACTTCCAGTCTGGATTTAAGGTGGAAATATCCAGGTGTATAAAGTCAACTGGACCTCCAACTGTCCCGACAGCTGGATTTTTCCATCATGGATTAAATCAGTTGACCAGCCACCTGGATATTTCCAACAAAAATCCATCTAGACTCAGTCACCTGGGCAGTCAGCTGGAAATATAACGACTCTCTCCAGCTAGGACATAACTAGAATTTAGTCAGTTGACCAGTCAGCTGGAAATGTTCCATATTTTTCCAGTTTACATAAAACGCGTCCTTTGTTGAAGACGCCATCTTTGTGATGGGTTCTTCACTTACAAAAAAACACCGTGTTTTTCGAAAAATGTTAGTTCCAAAGGATTCTTCAAGATAGCGCCAGTAGAGTTTTGCTCTCGCGAAACGGAGTTGGCGTATTTTTTGTGATATACGCCAAAGGTAGCAAAAAAGTAAAAGCGCCAAAATTTAAAAATTCAAGAACATAAACAGAAAGCATAAAAACAAGAAAAGCTAATGTACCCGAAGCTACCAACGTCTTGAAATTTTTATCGAAATTTCTACAGGGTACGGCAAAATATTTTAACTCTTATTGCTGAAGTTACCAAAGAGGTACTAATAATACATACCTCAGTCACAAGATTTTTTTACTAAGATGTTTTTTTCTTGCAGAGTAAATATAATCCCACTACTAGCAGAAGTCATTTGCGTTCTATTTTTATGATATAAATTTTTAAATCAATTTTGTAATTTTTATAAACTTACACGCGCACTAAAACTTTTTTTATTATTGTTGCAAATATAATGGCCTGTAATTTAAGGCAAAATAACTCGATTATAACCTAACGGCACGCAGTCATATCCGACATTGAAGGAACCAAAAGGTCTGTTGTAATCGTCTGTCGTAATGTTAGTTCCTTCAGTGTCGGATATGACTGCATGCCGCCATCTATAACATTCAATATTATTTGCAACAAGAATATAAAAAGTTTTAGGGCGCGCGTAACTTAGTAATAATTACAAAAAAAAATATTTTACAAATAGTATACAATTATATAATAATAATTCCGTGTCCGTGAGATAGGTATTGATACCTAAATCACGGTGGTGAGAGGATTATATGGACGCCCAAAACCAATGTCTAGGCTCCTTTTATGTCCATAGTATACAATTGATCACAAGCTAGATTACGACAGACCTTGGTTTCTTGACATTCGTATATAATATATATATGACTGCGTCCCACCAGGTTTAAAGCAATAATCTTTTAGGGCGATCCGAATTTCGTTGAAACAAAATTCGATTTCGACAATTTTAAATTTATGCACAAAAATAGACCATGCGCGATCTGCAAAACGTTAATCTCAGCGACTTCACTTTACCTCATCGCCCTCATCGGCAAGTTAACAGATGAAGAAATATAAATAAAAAAAATGAAGCTGGGAAGCAATGACTGTAGTAAGGTAAAAGAGAAAAAGGGATAGTTTAATGAGAATTAAAAATGAATTATTCTAGAGAATTTTTCGTAAATAATGTTTATGGTTGTTTGTTGAACCCTGTTGAATAATCAAATTCGTTGTTTATTTCTATAGAGTAAAGATTATTATATTTAATTATTTCACAAATGATCAAACACCAAATACGCCTCAATTTCACATAATGAAGGTTTTTTTTTAAATTACCGCCACAATTTTGTTTATATTCTTGCCAATCCCTGAATTTGCAAAAAGTAAGGGCGGAATTAATAGACGTTTTTGTAATACCTCTGTGGCGCTAAGTCACGGATTGCGTACTGTGTAAGATAGGGAAAACCGACACTTACCAACGACTTAAGTTATTGATGTTGTCTATTAATTCCGCCCTAAGCGTATTTCGAGCGAAACGCTGATTTTGAGGTTAGGTGGTTCGTGTTTTTGGCAAAAATGAAGAATCGGCTCTTGATCTGTCGTAATTTCAGAAATTGTGATATTGGTGATTGTAAATTGTTTTAAATAATTAATAATTCTTTTAAATATTAGGTATTTTATTTAGTTTTGAACATTTTTAAATACAAATATCATTTTATTTAGTTTTGATCTTTTTTATAACAACTGGAAGTGTTTAGATAAAACTCGTCCTTTGTTGAAGGAAATTCAGAAATTGTGATATTTTTGTGAATTGTTTTAAATAATTAATAATTCTCTCAAATAATAGGTATTTCATTTATTTGAACATATTTTAAATACAAATAATATTTTAATTAGTTTTGAACATCTTTTTTATAACTACTGAAAGTGTTTACTTTGTCATTTCTGAACTCCAAATGTGCTTTCGAGATGTTTCAAAAAATAGTTCTTTAGTTGTCTAAATCGTGACAGAAGAAAGAGGACAAGAAGCAGTTAATACTGGATCACCTTTTTCATCTGACAATAACCATCCATTTCTAGAGACATCCACTTGGACCCTAACGAACTTTCTGCACTCTGCTGTTCCTGGACCTTCAGTGGGATTACCTAACACCTTCAGTTCACTTGGAATCATACCAGCTACCCATATTAAACTCACCTAGCCTAGCCAAGCCAAAGTAGGACCATGAATGCTAGTCTCATGTGTTAAGGGAAACAGAATTTTTTATGCTCAAGATCTCTTGACCATAATAATAATAATGATCTTTATTTATTATCTTTTGTATAAACATTTTTGTGTTCCCATGAAGTACTAGTGTACTTTTCGGGAACTTTATCTCATCAATTTTCAATCTTCATCTTCTTTCCTCTTTATTTCCATTTTCTTTCTTCTATTTTTTTTTTTTCTGTTGTTGTTGCTGTTGTTTTTTTTTCTCTTTCTTTCTTTCTTTTCTTTGTTTGAATAAATGTTTTTTTTTAAGTTTATTTTAAGATATTATTTATATCTGTTTTTATTTATAAATCATTATTTTCCAATAAATATTCTCGAATATCTTTTTTCATTTTTCTTTCATTATTCAATTGTTTTAAGGGTGGTGGTAATTGATTTAATAGATGTGGTATTTGGTAATTAAATGTACTTTTTCCATAGTTATTTCTAAATGCTGGTATTGTATATTGAATATTACGAATGTGATAAGGCGTTTCGTGAATATTTCTGTATGATTCATCATAGTAATTTTTAGATATCATGACATATTTATAAAGGTTTTGAAAATTAAGTATTTTATAATATTTCATTTTATCATTTCTTTGTATTTTTGATGTAAAAGGATAGGTTGGCTAAAAAAAGGTTCTGGTTCAAGCAAAGAAACAGCTGAATGCATAGTGCTAGATAGTGAAATTTTTCACTCTGTGGATTTTATTTAGATGTACAATACATATTATTATAAAATGAATATTTCACTGATAGGTGGTTCTGCCACACTAAAAAATGATGTTTAGGTACTTTGTGACATGCTTCCTGATTACTTGATTTAAAATTAATTGGCCAATTTACTGTGCACTGTTCATAATAACAATAATAACTATTGTGCTCTCTCTACCACCTTATTACTATGAAGGCCCTTAAATTTTGAGTTAATTTTATATCTATTTAAAAAAAGTGTTCCACACTATTGTGTTTTATAATTTCACTAGTCTTAACAAGTCAATTTTGTTTTAATTTAAGTATAACAATGTTTTTTGGTAATAATTCTCAAAGCAAACAACCCAGCAATTCTAATTAGCCACAGCAGTATATAAATTGTCATGAAGGATGACAAATACATAATAACATTCACTAATCCATGTTCAACCCCGTTAGACATTGCTTAACTTTTGCAATTTCATGAAAACTGGTGTATTCCATGCCCCATCTTCATTTTCTGCTGGCTATTAGTTTATTTCTTTGTTATTTTTGGTTTCTCAAAAGAAATATATTTTAATTTACATAGTATTATTATTTTATTGTGATTATGTACATGTTATGAGCATATTTTATAATTGGATATTATCATTATTTTATTTCTATACTAGCTAAAACCTGGCATTTTGTCACCATTAAGGTTTTTTCTCATGGCCGGTGTCCCAATAAAAATAATAATAACACTTTTAACTGGAAGGTAACCACCAGGTAAGGAAGGTTATGCTCAAAGCATTTTCTACCACCTAACCCTCAGAGTCTTATTATTATGTGGTCACAACCATAATGAGGAAAAAATTGAAACAACGGAACCCTACGCTAGGTTGATTATCTGACTAGCGCATTAACCACTTGATTACCAGTGCACTTGAAAATTGTATTAGATATTTTAATTTTGATAATTTTCTAGTATGTTGAAGGTGGCTTAGGGGGGGTGAACTCTCAGTGAGAGTACCGTTTGGTATTGTAACCCCAAGAGGACATAGTCAGCCAGACATGCATAACTTTGAGTTTTATATATAGAGATTATACCTACTTAGGAAATATTTGTGATACATTGGTACAAGGTCTTGTGACATGATGGAAATTTGATAGTGCATTTTACACTTTTGGGACAATTTTTTTAATAATAAACACTCTTATTGTAAAAATATAATAATGTTAAAGAGTCTTATTTGAATTGTGTTGTTTAAAACAGATTAGTTATTTTCTTTTTCTTTCCAAATTTCTATATAAAAAAAATTATACTCAAAATTGTGTGTGTGTACGTGTTAAAAAAACCTATTTAAAATTTATTACTTTATTTTTATACAAAAAAAATATTCTTCATGAGATTTGAATGCATGGCCTCTAAATTAAATAACTGAAATTGAATTTATGCCTAATATACATTTGTTTCTAGTATTTTTATTACTATTATTATTTGAAGAAAAAAAAATGCATATAATGGGATTCGAACCCACGACCTCAAAACCAAGAGCGTAGCATTTGATTATTATGTAGTATAATGTACAGTATAGGTAAATAGGTATGTCAACATTGTGGTAGTGAGTTACTACCCATCCACTAGAGAGCGCTACAAGTAGCTGGAAATAAGTGGAACAAATCCAGTTGACTTTCGGCAACTGACTTCCAGTTAAAAGTTGGGTTACTTTCCAGTTCATTTCCAGTTCATTTCCAGGTGGAGGTCAGGTGGAAGGTGGAAATCTCCAGCTGATTTCCAGGTGGGCAAGTAGACTTTTTCCACCTAACAGTATGGTATACATCCAGTTGACTGTGCTGTCTGACGTGGATGGGTGTATGACACAGTGACACACAAACGAACAGTCCATTTGAGAAAAATCAATTTTTGGAATCAGAAGAGTCTAATTCCTCCAGTTATCAGCTCAATTTCGAAAATACAGACCGAAATATACTTTACTTTCTATACTTTCGATCGTCCTATAGAAAGAAACTGGCTCATTTTTGTTCACGGGGAATGAGTGACATACCCAAGTACAGATCAGAATAATGTCAACCCTCTCGGGGATTGAACCCAAGTTATCCTGTGTGCGAGCCTGGTCCGCTACTTCACTTGGCAAGGTGACTACTTTTGTCAAAAAATTTAAAAGTAGTTCAATTAGAAGCGCGTCTGTACGAGAGTTATTTCCATGTAGTAGCTGTTGGCTAGGAAGAGCCGGAATTTGCAACACTGAAGAAAAGTAATAATACTCTGAAATAATTTGTCCAGAAATGATATCAGTTCGACCGAAAACATTTCTATAGGATATAAAAAGTAAAAAGAAAGAAAACGGATTTCGTTAAGTTGACCATGCAGCCACTAAAACATGGAAATTAGGGAATGCAGAACTAGTTGGATAATAACAGAACAAACAACTCCATACATAGACTAGCAGAAAATAAACACAGGGTATAATTTTATTTCATGGAAGTGTACTGCACGGGAGAAAGTATTGGAGGAGTATAATTAAAATTACATTAAATAAGGACAGGTAATGATAACGGCGGCTAACATCTGACTGAAATTCATTACTATAAAATAATCGACCCCAAATAAATTTCTGAATGATTATTAAATAGGCTAGTAAAAGAACAGGCAATGTCAAAAAGTCAACTTTTCAGAACAATAATAAGAAACAAAATTATCTTACTGAAAATGTGCAGGTTCATCCTACTTTTTTTTATTATTATTATCTGATCTGGTTGCAGGGTTTTCAGTGAAATCAACCCTGCGACATAATTAGATCTATTGTGACCAGTTGATTCTATTTGGTTTTAACGTCCTGATTGAGATAGATAGTCAGGACCGGGGTTTTACCCTCCATTCGCTGGGAATCGTACCAGCTACCCACATTAACCTCACCCAGCCTGGGTAGGACCGGAAATGTCAGTCTCACGTGTTTGGAGGGAACAGAATTTTCTTCGAAAAGTCTGCTCCGACCGGGGATCGAACTCGGGATCTCTGGACTACGGGCAGTAGTCACAACCATTACGCCAAGGAGGCTGGCTCATCCTACTTTAAAGATTTTAAGTCCACACTCCTGGGAGGGTTTCCCATTCATATTTCTTTATACTGACCTCAGTAACTCGATTGAAAAGGCGGCGGACTCGCAACCGGAGGCTGGTGGTTCGAGTCCCAAGATCAGCAAAGATTTAGTAAAGCTAGTTTGAGTAATTGTGATATCACATCGTCAAAGACACAAAAAATATGATAAGGTTTCCCATTCATAATTATGATGGATATGATGAAAAAGAGAAATTCATTCCATATTATTCTAAATTGTGACTCCGTTCTTTAACTAGCCCATTCAATTATTTTTGAGAGTACACTGAAAATTCAAGGTCTTTTATTGAATTCAAATAGGAAAAACTGACTATGGGAGGAAGTAATATAGAAAGATATGTACCTACAATAAAACAAAATTAAATACACTGGGTGCATGAATGAATAAATAATAAACCGTTCAAATGAAAGTACATAAAATATAAGAATATCACAATGCACTACTTAATATAGTATGTAACAGATATCTAATAGACTGAGATTTTTTGACATTACGCAGATTTTCCTTCAAGAAACTGAGGCTTGTGACATATACTCTTCTGAGCATATCCGACCATATTGTGTTTTTGGTGTTCTCAGTATGATTTTGTGGATATTTTTGTAGAAGGCAAGTATTTCTTAATTGTTTGAAAATACTATGAGAAAATTTTAAGTAATATTGTAAATTTTAATCATTCATCAATAATTATTGTTTAATGAAAAATAGAGACTGATAATTACGCATAAAAAAAAACAATAAGAACAAATGTTTTTTGTTACCTATCTTTTTCCTTTTTCTTTCCTTATCCTATAGAAAGGAAAGTAATGGAATCGTCCAAAATTTTCGATGGTCAGTCTTCAGTGCCAAAACACATTTTAGGGTCCCCAGAGCCTAAATCCAAAGTTTCAGCCATAGGTCCCCGTGTGTGTGTGTCTGTAAACAAGTTATCGCAAGAACGGTAACAGCAGATAATTGAAATTTGGTATGTAGACCCTATTTGTAGAGAGGACGCGACACGAAACTTTTCGATAAAATCGGTGCCCACCTAGCGGCGTATGGCGGTTCTGGCTAAACGATAAGAGATACGAAATTTTATAAGAGAAACTTTTTCTTACAATAAAAAAATAATAAGAGTCTACTCTGATCATTTTTTGATATCTTGAACTTTTTTGACCTCGGCCCCAATTTACCGGTATTTACCCAATTTACCCCCTCTGACTAACTTTTCATTATTCATCCTAGATGAGGATTGTGACATCAAATCCAATGATGATTACTGGCATTAATTTTTGCTATCTGTTACCGTTGAGTCATGAGTGGCGGAATATCCGGGAGATTAGGAAAGTCGTGTGGTATCACACCAGATTCTTAAAAGACAGTTTTACATAACGGGAGGATTTCCATTTTTTTTTTTAAGAGTTTTTCACAGCCTTTTTTTATTTCGTAGCCATGAAACAGGTGCTACCTACTGTAGACGCTTGTGGTCTGAGGTGTAGCTTGCATATCCCGTAGTATGCCTCCCCTCTGATGGGCGAGAAGTTTCATAACAGAACAAAAATTTCGAGAGATTTTCATTTCCAAATTTATCAAATTCAACCTCAAGTGCAGACTAATAATTCGCTAGATTTTTTTAGTTTATTATTTTACTGTTAATATGATAAAATTGAAAATAGACAATATATCTCAAAATGGTGAAAGCAGCTCCACCAAAGAGACGATGGTAGGGACATTCTGAAACATACCTCTCAACCTGCAGGCACTAACTTATTAAAGAAAAAGTGCCAATTTATCGGTAGGCATGTTCTTGCTGCTAGCAGATTCATGACACCTTCACAAGGCGAAACAAGCCCGTGTTCCCTTGAGAGGTATAAAGAAAAAAAATATTCGTCACTTTTCGCCGTTTGTGCAAAGCTTGGTTAAAAATACATGCCTCTGCCGCACTCTTTCACTTCTTCCAAAGTTTAGCTATTCATCAGAAATGGGAAATAGGGCATTCAAAAGAATGGACGCCTAGCAATCGACGCCTTTCCACAGCCTTTTCTATGACAATAGTCTCCGCTTTTATCTTTGATCACTAGTTTCGGCCTCGGGCTTTCTTCTGAAATAAAAACGAAAACAGAAAAGAAAGAAAATGAAGTAACAAATAGAAGAAAAGATGGGTGGGAAAACTGATTAAAAATTGAAATCATAAAGTGGTAATAAAACAGGCAGGGGGGAGGAAGAAAAATCCAAAATAAAAAAAAAAATATCCTTTTTGCAATGAGCCAAATGTGTTTCAGTTTGAAATAATCTTATTTCAATTTGAATAAGTGCGGATTTTAAAATAAAAAGTAGTACCACGGGTACCACCTACTAGATTCAATAATAGTTTATACTATCCCTACAAGATAATTTGAATCTAAAAGAACTATAAGAATTACATAAAACCACCTCCTTCATAGAAGAATGTTTCAAAATATTTTGATAAGAGTTAATCCTAAAATAAATGAAAGTGAAAAACGTATAATGATTATATCCTACGAAACAAAATTGGTCTACGGGTATTTTAGCAGTATAAATAAAGTTAGCACAAAGATTTGGCACCATGATTCAAAAGAGACCTTAGACAACGCAAAATTCAGTACAGATTTCAGATATTTTAACTTTTTAAATGTCAAACAAAACTTATTTAATTTATTTTTCAAATATAAAACATATATCATTGCAGGAAAATATCCTTCGGTTGGTACTGTATTTCCTTGCTAGATATCAATTTTTATGTTTCTTCATTATAAAATACATAGTAATTATGTTCAGAAAAAATGTTGCACGAACAAAAATGTTTATTTCAGTTTTAGGAAACTGTTAAAAGACTACTCAAAATGAAATATTCATCAGGACTAGGAATCGTATCACCAAAACCTAGTGTAAAGCCTTAGCGCTAACCACTCAGCTAATGTGGTTGTTGTGATTTCACAATAATAATCAGTAGGGGAAGGTTTGCTAAAACCGGGTAGTCTGCTAATATCGGGTACCACTGTTTCCGACGATACTGCTAATGTCATCTATGAACTGATTACAAAAACTAAAATTTCTTCCTAGCAGAGCGTAACTTTTGTAAAAAAACCAATTTCATTTCGAGTCATTTCGCTCTGATTTGAGGTTCTAGTTTTGCTCGTGTTATTTCCTTATTTTCGAGCCCACAGTTATCGAGTGACTTTTAACGGCTATTTGTGCTGAAAATTCATGGTAAGTCTGTAAAGCTGTTACTTAAAAAGTGTTATTTCATATCATAATTAAATCTTTTTAATATCATTTTGCATGTCTTGGTTATTCAATATTTTTTACAGAAAGTCATGAGTCTGTTCATACCGGGTACTTTGGGGTTGATAAAATCGGGTACAGATTTTCAGGTACCCGATTTGAGCAGCCTATTTTTTCCTTAGTGTTGTGTGTATTTTTATGTGCTTACATTTTTTTAAGTTGTCTTTGATATGTCTCTGGATATTTTTTCAGGGAAGATATTGAAGGTAAGTAGGTGAGCAAGTAGGGACCTGCTACATATTATTTTTTAATGACATTCAATTATTTTTCTCATTTTTTATATATTTTTAGGTGTCACAATGTCGAACCCTCCAAGGTATGCTTTTTATTACCCACCTATTGTTTTTTTTTAAGCAATTTTCTTTATATTTTGGTACAATTCCTATTCTAATTATTTTTTACAATGTCAAGAAAGATAGTTGTAAGTTTTACCTTTATGAATACCTACAAGTGTGTTTCCTATTTTATTTTTCGAAAATTTAGGTTCAAAATTTGTTCCTTCTTGTTGTTTGCCATTCGAAAAATAATTATTTTTTACATTGAAATTACTTATGCTCATAAATAAAAATAAAAAAAATGTTAAAGTTCGTTTCAATAAACATCATTGAACTTTTTATCAATGTCTTCCATAGGAAATATAGGGGTACCCGGTTCTGTCATACCCAGTACCCGGTTCTGAAAGACCGGGTTGACAGAACCGGGTACTTTGACTTTTTTGGAAAAAAATACATTTTAGAAAAAATGGCAATACATAGTGACGTATCGTTTTCAAATTTAGATAGCCAACAAAGTTGTGAATGTTTTTCAGTTTAATTTGCTGAGATGATGATAATGGCTTTTCCGCTAGATGGCCTAGAAAACTAAGTACCCGGTTTTGGGAGACCTTCCCCTACATAATTTACGACGTGTGTAAGGTCACCTTATGGATAGAAAAAGATAATAATATCACTATACACAAGGGTAAAACAAATTGGTCTACATTAAGTAGTAAAACAATATTTTACTAGAAGAAAAAATATTACTAATGATATAAAATGTTGTGAGAAAGATAGTAAAATTATTGTTTAAAATAACGATTTTAAAACAATATGATTATTATTGACAATAATTCAATAAGAATGTTGTAACTTACTACTATTTGAGCATAGAGAAAGATGTGATAAACACATACCCAGAACGAGATTAAGAAAGCGTAATTACTTTCTTTAAAAAATAATGAAGAAATACATGATTTCTAAAAGAACCCATGTGTGTATGAGTGTAGCATTACGTTTTGTGTTCTTTCGCACACAATTGCTTATTGTATAATTAAGAATTAAGCTCTTTGAAAGACCCAAGCTTCATATTAAGTTAAAGGATTCATAAAAGATTTTAAATGAAGCAAAATAATAACTATGAAAAAGATAAAGTTCCTGAAAAGTACACAAGTTCTTATAGAACATGTAAAAATTTATACATACTTTATAAGTAAATCCAATTTCATTAATGATAACATGTAAAAAATAAAGGGCATAATTTTTTGATAGGCCTGTATGTACATCGACTAGAATAAAAAGAAATTGACTGAACTATAGAATATATCTTGTTTATACTACCGAGGTAAGACTGAAAAGTTCCTTTACTCCAGCAGTCAAACAGGTCTTATGCATTTCATAGATATAAGTATTGTAGGGTCATAGGTAATAAGATTTAAATATATTTGCCATAGGGTACAATGTATAAGACTTTTACTCCAATTTAAATCATAGCTTAAATTATACAAGTATCAACAAACACCAACTCATGGAAACACAGCTATTTGATGGAATTAATTGAAAATCATTTTTTCGTTAAAAATGTGCCTGTTATTCTTGAAAGTTAAAAATATACAAAAATATGTCTCTACGCGCATATTTAATACATAACTACTCTACCGCTCCTACAAGGTAAAAAGTTAGCAATAAAGTTAGGGAAATTTTAGGCAGTTTTTTCACAAGTATAAATTATGACTACACAATACTCGATCACTATAATAATACTATTGAATTGGCACTACATTAGTTCTTTATTATTTTTTTCTTTTATCACAACCTGAGCTAGAAGAGCTCCCAAACTTCAACACATATTAACTAACATGGAGTATTTAATGTTAATATTATTTAATTTTTCACTATTAAGTACTAAAAAATTAACTAAGATTAAAGTGTGTGTATAAATACAATTAATAAAATGGTGAACAATTAACAATAGTCTCTAAACTTAACACATATAAAACATTACAACCTACTGATTGAGGGAAAAACATAATTAAAGTTAAGTTATCTACGTTTTCCTATCGACTGGATTTTCAAACCGCAGAAACAATTGATTGGATTACGAAGCAAAGGAAACTATAAACATTTACGCACGTTTGCGAGGACTTGAACCACCGACCTCCAGGTTACAAGTCCGCCGCATTATCGATCAAGCTACTGAGGTCGGTTTAAACATCGTAAAGGGTGTTAAAAAAAGCGACCTTCGAGTCACAAGTCTGACACCTAATCGATCAAGCTTTTTACTGAGGTGTGTCTTAACCCAAAGTTATTCGTTATTAATATTCCCGGACCTGCATACTCAAATTCCGCTCTCTTATGGATCGAGCTACTAAGGTCGGTTGACAAGAAACTCTAAGCATATTTATCACGACGACCAGAACTGAAATTCCTGCCACTAGGAAAACGTAAATCTCAACAGAGTGCCTGTAGAGCCGGCGGGGTGGGGTCTCCTACTTGTGTTGATCAGCACCTTTTACTCTGTCTTATCCTGCTCAAGCATGGTCGAGGTTGTTCAACCTCATGGTTAAGGTTGATTGGTTTTGGCACTTTTTTTTACGGCTGGATGGCCTTCCTAATGCCAACGATTCTATTTGATTTAACGTCCTAGATTAGGACGGGGGTTTTACCCTCCATTCGCTGGGAATCGTACCAGCTACCCACATTAACCTCACCCAGCCTGGTAGGGCTGGAAATGGCAGCCTCACGTGTTTGGATGGAACAGAATTTCTTCTTGTGTGGATCAGCACCATCATCAAAATAAGTAGTGCTCTTTTTAGACTGTCAGCGCAAGACAGGTAGTCCCGTTAGACCAACAGTTTATCTCATTTGGGATTTATTACATCAAGATCCACAAAGAAGAGAGGTCAACATTTTCATCTAGGCATGGGCAAGCTACCTGATCGCACATAAAAACAAGTATGTGGTTGAGAACGAGCCAACTAAATTTGGCTGGACAACATCACGCACACACAGCTGTAGCCATGTTGTTTACAACAACAACAACCACAAACACAAAAGTGTCTAAGGTTCTTGTTTCACTGCTCTACAAAATAAAAAAAGACTATGAAAAACTTTTGCAAGTACCTTAATGAGGTATAAAAAAATGTTGCCCCCACTTTGTATGTCTACAATCCAAACACTCGAGGCATTCAAATTTAAAAAATATATAGATTATAGAGAGTTTTTTTGGTGCAAAATGTGCCAGATCTAAAGACACTCACTTATAGCTATACCAACATGGTTATGGGTTATGGCACTTGAGGGAAGAGAAAGAACAGTAGAATCACAATTCTGAAATCGTATTTTTTCTCTTTCTTTGATAAAAAATAAACTAGGAAGAAATTATTTGACCTTCTGTTAGAATTACTACTACGATTACAGTATTTTTTTTTAAAAGAGTATGTGACTCGTGAATAATTAATTATAAAAGAAAAAATTGGCACTTATTAATTTTTCTCAGAGGTAACCTATAGAATTAAAATTAAGAATTTTTTTTTATTGTTTGTGCTATTCAAGTTACATCTACTGTCACTACTATACTCTACTTATAAAAACATGTGGAAATCTGTGCCTTTTTTACAGGACTTGTGTTCACTACTCCATATGTTTGAACTAAATTCAAAAACCATCTCATCTGAATAAAGTGAAAACAAAGACGTAGTACTAATTTTATAACAACGCAATTTTTTCAAGGAGCTCTTGTGGGTTATTTTTATTCATGACACAAAAAATGTATGTGAAGTGAGACAAACTTTAAACACAACATCTATAAATTTATCAAAAGTTCATTTCGAGAATGTGAAGGTAAATATGAATAGAGCAAAAGTGAAATTTGAGAAAATAGGTTCCCTGACGTGGTTGTTTTCTCAGGGCTGGATCTACAGAGGCTATCCCTATGATAAAATCTAAGGAGCATAGATAGGCTCGGAGTACAGAGCTGGCAAGCCATGTGAAACATCAAGACCAACTGATGAGAATGGGTGAGTAGAAGAACCAGGAATGTCAAAAATCGATTTTTTTTTCGTAGAATAAGAAATAATGTACTCTTTTCTATCATCTCTGTGAATATGAAGGAGAAATACCCCTTAAAGTATAACTTTTTTCGATTTTAAAGTGGGGGAAGCATACTCATTAGCATGATAATAACATTCTTATTTTTGCTTTCCTGAAAAGTCGATTTTTGACATTCCTGGTTCTTCTACTCACCCATTCATTATTTAACTTTTGTATCAGCCACTGTGGTTAGATAAATATACAGGGTGTCTCATCAGACCTGCGCCTCCCTGTCGGATATCACATTCACGACACCATCCTGTATGACAATCTCGACACGGTCGTACGTATCACTGGCCGTGGCTCTTACCTTGGTCTTGGACTTGAGGGAGGCCCGCTGCTGCGAGCTGTTCGCACGCGCCAGCGAAGTTCGTTTGCTGGGCTGTGCGCGGTAAATGTCAGCGCGTCTTTGGGCGTATTAAACGTGGATTGGTCACTGTGTCGGTCGAAATCGTCGAGAGATCCGTTGGGTAGAAAGTTGTTGTTGTTCAGGTTGCTCAGAAGTTCGAGGATGGGAGAGAATTCCGTGTGCGGGCTGAGAGGGGGAGGTGCGAATTTCCAGAGGAAGGAGGAGCACAGTGACACAAGAGAGATATCGGAGAGAATTCAGAGGAGGAGGAGAAAAGTGAAACAAGAGAGAATATTCGAGGAATTCGGAGGAAGGAGGAGACAGTGACCAAGAGAGAATATCGGAAGAGAATTTCGGAGGAAGGAGGAGACAGTGAAACAAGAGAGAATTCGAAGAGAATTTCCGGAGGAAGAGGAGACAGTGAACACAAGAGAGATATTCGAGAGAATTTCCAGAGGAAGGAGGAGAACAGTGAACACAGAGAGAATATTCGGAAGAGAATTCCGGAGAAGGAGGAGCAATGAACAAGAGAGAATATTCGGAAGAGATTTCAAGGAGGAAACATGAACAAGAGAGAGGATATTCGAAGGTAATCAAGAGTATGATTCCAAAGACAGAATGGAGGAATTGAATAGATAGATAATGGAAGATTTTACAAGACGAAAATGATTACAGAAGACATGTAGATACAGAGGACGAGGAAGAAATTCGGGAAAGGAATTTTAGAGAGAGAGAAACACAAAAGAAAACAACTGGTTAGTATTATAGCAAATCAAACTTCGAAGTAGGAGGTATTGATTTAAATTTAAACAAAATTTTGAATAGAAATATCACTAAAATTAACATATTTTGAACGCGTTCAATAACATTTGCACATGTTAAAAAACATTAAATAACATAACATAATTAAGTCTCAGACACAAATTACAAAACTCAAGGGTAGACAAATGTTGCTTTGTTATGTTACACAGACACAGAGCAAGTCTCAAAAAAATCTCAAGTATTGCACACGAAGCATTTTGTAATACAACATTAAAAGTTCTGTGAATGTGACACTATGGCCCTGTTGCAAAGTCAGACTAAATGATCTCACAACTATTATTTGACTGATTAAGCTTCTACTTTAGAGTAAAATTTAATTTTTTGTTGCATAGTTGATACAAATTTAAACCAAAATTCTAATGACTACATTTAAATACTCACCTCTCTACAACAGAGTACAGGCCATGTTGGTAGATGTACTCCTCCACTTTCTCACTAATTAGGTACTTCACACTGTCACCTGAGATCAGAGAAAAATTATAAAACAATGTATCACTCTATTTATACTAATTGACTAGGACTAATAAGTGCCATTATTCTATTATATCATTTTTCATGGGTACCATTAAAATAATTGGTTTTTTTTAAGGACAGGTTGCTGTTTCTCAGACAGTTATGTAAGTAAAAAATAAGGTGTTCACTAAGGACAAGTAAAACCCTCTCACCCCGCTTCAAGGCTCGCCTCATATGGGAAGAGCTGATCTCATTGGTTATCCATTCGTTCACTACAATGATGTTGTTCATGTGTTTGGATAAGATGTCGTGCTGGTAGATAAAGCGGGCTGGGTTTGAATCCCCGCGTGTGATGACAACTATACCATGGTGTCCTGCTATGTGATTGATCTGAAAGAGAGAAAAAAAATCAACACTGGTGATTAATAAAATACATTAAAGTTTTTGGTGGTAAAATATAGTCCTATTACAAAATAAGTAAAATATAGAAATTTTGTGGAATCTAATTTATTGTTCTAGGATCAAGTGAAACTTTGATATGAGCTAGCTAGACAGCACAAAGTTCAATTTTTTTTACAGAAGCCCTAAAGAATTTTTTTAGAATTTATGTATATTTGTATTAAATTTTTAGAAAATTTGTTACAATGGTTGGCACAATAATATACAAAACAAATTAATAATTACTTAAATACTGAGAGAAATAAAAATAATAACAATACTGACTAAAAAATGTCTACTAAAAACTACAAAATTAATAAGTACACTCAACTGAAAAAATACATGCTAAACAAATTCTAAGTAGAATTAAAAGAAAATAAATAAAAATAATAATAATAATAATTTTCTTGCTTCCTGGATTATCTACAATGGTGAAATTGATGGTAACTAAATAAATGATATAACCTAATGATTTATTCTTGTAAAATGAATGCTCTAATTTTCAGTGCTCCACTTACATAATTACAAATAGAATTTAATTGTTTTTTATTTTTTATATCTAAAACCTGTCTTATGCTATTAGTATTTAGACCTAAGAACTGATTTCTGAGAGCACTATATTGAGGACAAGAAATTAAAAAGTGAGCCAAATTTTCTGGTTCCTGCTGGTTACACACAAGACACATGTGTTCTGTGTCCCAAGTGTACCATATTCTGCCTATGTTAATCTTCATGATGGAACCGCTCAGTCTTAGTTGGGCCACTGTCCTACTCTGGTTGATTGGCGAATATTCCTTCAAATATAATGACGTGAAATCTTCATCCATATCCGTGATTGCAACTGGTGGCTTCAAATCTTTCATAATTGTATTGTAAGATGAACTCATGAGTCTTGACCAGTCGCTATCAATGAGCTCCGTGTACAGGGTAGTCAGGATATCATGAATGCTTGCCCGCAGTACTGTAGCGTCTTGAGCTTCCCATACTTCGCCATACCCTAGTTGAACTAGTTTCCGCTTTAATTGTGTGACCCAGTTGAACTTTGGTATGTTGCTAGACCTTAGATCTTGAACCATCAGTTGTCGATAGCAAATATTCGGGTATCTATTGGGATCCATTTGTAATAATTTCAGCCACCAGTTAAGAATCCGTTTGAATACGTGGAATGAGAGATGAACCACCCCCATTTCTATTCTAAGCATGTAGTTTGGTGTATTATTGGGTAAAAGGTATACACCCTTGAGAAATTGGGTCTGACATTTCTCGAGAACATCCACGTACCGCCACGCCCACACCTCCGCTCCATACAGAAGAGTCGCCCCTGCTATTGAGTCAAACAATTTTATTCTACTTTCAAATGAGTCCGACTTAGAAGAAATGAGAATATTTTTTACACATGCCACGGCTATTTTTCCTTTAGAAAGTGCTTGCAGTGACGCTTTGTGGAACACCCCATGAGATGAAAATGAGACTCCCAAGTAAGTATAGTCGCTACTCACTTCCAGCGGTCGGCCCGCATAATAAAACACATCAGCTTCCGCCAACCTTCCCCCACGTCTGAAAACTACCACTTTTGATTTGGACTCATTAACAGTCATTTTGTTCAGTTGACAGTAAGAGAAGAGTAGGTCAAGTTTTCGCTGAAGGTCTATCCTGCTGGAAGCTAGCAGGATTAGGTCATCACAGTAGAGCAGTATAATGATATCCACTGAACTTGTAATAGAGACACCTTCCATTCCGTGATTTCTCAAGTATGCTTCTAAGTCGTTGATGAATACAATGAAGTTCAAAGGCGATATACTATCACCCTCTAAGACACCTTTAGTAATTTTAGAGGTCGGTGTTAGCTGGTTGTTGACTCGAATTCTAACTTCCGCTTGCTTGTAGAGTCTTCGGAGAAGCGATATAATTTTTCTTGAGATACCAAAGCTGAACATTTTTGCGAATAAAAGGTCATGATTCACCCCTGAGAAAGCGGATTTATAATCCACAAAGGCTACATATAGCTTTCGTTTTTTGATCAAATGTAAATTAACAATACTTGCCAAATTATAGATATTGTCGGTGCAACCGCGGCCGGGCCTGAAACCGGCTTGCGCTTCTATGAAAAGATTATTGTTTTCAGTCCAACTAAGAACTCTCTGAGAAATCATATGAGTCAGCAATTTGAATAAATTATTTAGAAGGGCAATGCTCCTAAAATTTTGTGGATTTGCAGGATCTCCTTTTTTAAATAACATGAACATGTAGGATTGAGTAAAATTTTCTGGGACTTCTCCCCCATCAAATAAATAGTTAAAAAAGCTGAGTAGACTTTTTTTCCATTCTTCATTCAAGCACTTAAGATACTCATTTAGAATAAGGTCTGGGCCAGGACTTTTATTATTTTTCATCCTTTTGATACTCATCTCTAGTTCTCCCAAAGTAAAACACAGATCCATATCCGCCCTCATAACGTCCATGAATTCAAGTTCCGTGTAAATAACTTCGGGTGCTGGGAATAATTTTTTTAAATGTTCACACCATATTTGCAGTGATATCGTACTGCATTTATTTTCTTTTTTTGGTTTATACAATTTTACCGCTTTCCAGAACTCCCCGGCATTTTTAAGATTTGACAACTTTTCTTTAAATATCTTTTCATGCTTTTTTTTAAGAATTGTACAGGTTTGAAAGTACACTTTTTTGTACTGTATAAAGTTAACCATATCTTCTCTTTTATGTTTCCGTTTCCATCTTCTGAAGTGATTTCTATACAAATTCCTTAGCCTATAACATTCACCTGTGTACCAAGGTTTTTTCTTGAATGTTTTCTTTTTAACACGTATCTCCTGCACCAATCCTAGTTGAGCAACCACTTCTTCTATATTTTGTTTTTAGATCATAGTAAACAGAGCGTGGATCTAAAGGCGGAAGTTTAATGCTTAAGGCCTGGCAGAACAGTTCAATATTTTCTTCTTCATCCTTCCATATGTGTCGTTTTACTTTTAAATTATCTTCTTCGGCAGTCTCGGCATCACTTATGGGGTTGTCATTACCTTTAATATCAAGACAGACAGTCACCGGGAGATGATCCGAGGTAAGGATGCAGTCAGATACCCGCAGCTGCAGTACTCGCTGACAAAACTCGAGATGACACCATACCAAGTCTACTGTACTATTTCCAGCCTTACTAATGTATGTGTATTGACCTGGTATGTCACCCTCCGTTCTACCATTAAGCGCTATCAGTCCGAATTCCTCCATGCAGTCCACCAGCATTTCCCCTCGCCTGTTACTTGTCAGGTCCAAAGATAATCTTTCAGATAAAAAACCATATTCATCCGCCAACTCCCCATCCAGAAAGCTCCGATCTGCAATTCTTCCATTGAAGTCTCCTCCCACCATGGTCTCTTCATCACAATAATCCTCCAATGCCAATCTCAGAAGTGTTATTGACTCTGTGGTACAGTAATTGGGACTTATGTACACATTAGCTAGGGTGACAGTTACGTCTGTGTTAAAAGAAATCTTAACAAAAATCCACATATTTGAAATATTTAATATGTGATATTCAAATCCTTTTTTTATAAGAATAAGTAGACCACCACTTCCCCGCCCTCTCTGCTTGTCTTTGATAGCTGGTGAGTAGATTAACTCGTAATGGTCAGAAACTATAAGGGGTAGGTGTGGTTTATCTAGCGCCCAGGTTTCACATATACAAATAACCTTCCATTTTAAAATACTAGGGAAATCATGAGAACATGCATCAATTAATTTAGTCATTCCATTAACATTCCACCATGTGATTTCCAGAGCATCCTCCAGGTAAGAACACTCTGGGTTTAGTTTTTTTTACCTGAGTTATCTTGATTGAGGTAATTATCAATACAAGGCTGCGATAGTGAACGAGGAGGAGGGGGGGTACCTACTGTAGTGTTAACAGTGAGCTTTGCTGGAGCTAGGACTGACTGAGATGGTACCTCTATTACACTGTTAGGTCCTGCCCCTGTACCCTCACCACTGTTTAATGTCTGCACCTCCTCAGGAGTGATATCTTCAGCCTCCATGTTACTTTCGAAATCCGAAATCAGAGAAGAACCACTGGAGATATTCATATTGACTCGTTTGATGTGTGTGTGTGCCGAATTTGGGGACTCCGAGTGAGCGCGTTTATTAGCATTTTCTCTGCTAGTACCGGGTTGAGATGTGTTCTTATCGAAGACAATAAGTTTACCTGTTCTAATAACTGCATACTTCCCCTCCTTCCGCAGTCTGTTCATCTCTCCACGTAGAGCTTTTTCCTGCTGTATGACCTCAGGCGAACAGTCCTCGTTGATGTAAATGTTTGTGCCTTTCAGGTGCCGCCGCATCTTCAGGATCTCAATCTTGCGCCTTTGAGTGGTGAAGCCAACCAGCACAGGTCTTGGCATTTTGTCGGAACGGCTTCTGATTCTCCTGATAAAATCAAGCTCAGAAATCGAAAAGTTATTTATTTTAAACGTATTGGAAATTAGATCAATAATTTGACGCTCTAACATATCATAGGTTTCATCAGAATTTTGTTGCAGACCGAAGATAATTACATTCTTCCGTCTTTTTTCCACGTCTAAGTATTTGATCTCTCTCGTGTGCCTCACGACCTCCTCTTGAATAGGACACAGAGTATTCTGAATGGTATCCAGCTTCTTATTTATAACAGAATTACTATCTATGGCGCTCTTCTGCATATCTTTGATGCTTGAAATTTCTTGAAATAATGATTTCATGTCGAACTGTTCCTGATCATCACTCATTGTTAAATCTGCTAGCACCCTACAACTATAGGATAGGTACTATAGAATCATATGAATACTAAGCACATTGCATAATAGCATAATAGCACGGCGTTTCATACCAGAGCTTTGTGCGTACCTACAGATCGAGTGTGTGACATGTTGCACTCGTGATAAGGGACAGTGTCCAATGTGTAGTATTGATAAGTAATCAATGATAGTAAGTATGACCTTGATCTTATCAATGAGTTCAGTGACGCTCTCTTTTGTCTGTTTAGAGTAGGGTGATGATAAACCAGATGTAAATTTATCTAGCGCAGGCGCATATCATTAATATTTTGAGATTTTAATTGCTCTAATTTCTGAGATTATCAAACCAAAGCTTTACACGGCAATTTTAGCCATCTTGTATTTGACAGTGGATATTTGTGTTGACTTATTGAATTTCGACTTACGGCAGTTGCAGGAAGAAAAACTGAACTTGGATTAGCACAAAATAAAGTTTGGACACTAATTCACTTAATTAAACACTTTTTTAACTTTGAACTGTACTTTAATTAATTAATAACTTGGAAAATTCGAGAGCTACAAAAATACGTGACCTCTCTCAACTGATGCAACGTTGCCAACTCAGAAGCCCTAAAACTCACATCATCTGCTGACCACAAATTGGGCACTCCCATGCTTTCCAGCACATCAGCTCCGCACAGCAGCATCACTTTGATTTTCCTCTGATCAACACTCTCTTGATCATGCCGAGCTCTCTTTACATTGATCTTGTCATTGCACTGATTCTCTAACTGCTGATTCAACTCATCCTGAGTAGGGAAAAAATGATGAATTAAGTTCAAAAAGTTTTGAGGAATTACTTAGGTAGGTTCTGACACAGAAAATGCATTTCTTATTAAAAATATTGTTTATTGAATTTGGAATACAACTTTTTTCAGCTCTGGATTTTGAGCATTCTCATAAGTAAGAAAATGTTTTTTTTTTTTTTTAATTTGCTTTCAACTACATACCTACATCATATCACAATGGAGTTTTTACCCTTAATTTGCTGAAAACTCACTACTAATCAAATTAACTTCACCCAGCCAGCATCATCATATTTAACATTCCCACAACGGTATGGTTTAGAATGGATGAGGAGCTGTGGGTTTTAGTTAGGGTAGGCAGGTATGGCATGAGCTTTCCCCTCCTCAAAAAAAGCCTGCATCATGCAGGTTTGAATTTGAATGGTCACCTATCCAAGTCAAACCCTTTGCTGGACATTGCTTAACTTCAGAGAAAGAATGATAACTGGTGCATTCAACATGTTATTGATGCTTGTTGGGTGTTTAAACTGTATAAATTGCAGATTTTTATTCAAATAAATCTTACTTCATGATGACCTATAGATACTCGTGTCCGGGTCCATTCTGACTGTTTGGCTTCCCAATCTGAAAGTTTGATCCAAGATGAATTCTCTAGTGCTAGTCTGACCATTTCACAGCGGTGCTTGGAAGACACAAGATCTTTCTTACCATACTTGTCATGTACTGGAGACATTATACCTCCACACACAGAGTGACCCAATTTGCATAGGTGATCTCGTGCAAGTTCTGAAAGGTTTGAGTACATGTATTCAAAATCAGGCACTCAGATAATAAATAGATCATATTGTGCTAATTATTTTTCTTCTTTTTTTGTAATTTAATTTATTTCTTTTTTTTTTAATTTTACTTTTTCAGCTTAAAAAAATAAATAATAAACATGTTTTTTATATATTATATGTAAAATATTTATCCCATAATTTATATAAGACCTGTTTGACTGCTGGAGTAAAGGGACTTTTCAGTCTTACCTCGGCAGTATAAACAAGGTATATTCTATTCTATCCTGATTAAAAACAGTAAATGTAAACCACAAGCTTCATACTGCAATTTTTGGCCAAGATGAGTTATGTTTAATTTTCTAATGTGTTCAGGAGACAGGTTTAGATGCACAAAATGTAAAAATAATATACCAAAGTTCAATTATTAGGTATTTTCAAGTTTGGGATGAAGTTTTCAAGTTCAATGGTGCACCAAGTCTAAATATTTTTTTTTGGTATTTACCTACATAAGTATTACCAAGGAATTAATTTAGTTCTTACCAAACATTCTCATGTGCATATTGGTAGGTGGATTGTATGATCCACACACAAAAAGGACAGTTTTCACAGTGGCTGCAGTCATATTGATTAGAGAGCACACAGTATAAGACACAGACAACACTAAATACAGAGAGACACCTTCCAGTTTATACAGCCAGATCAGCAGAAGTGGTTTATCTAGTCACAAACAAGTCCCTGTATTCTATTATCATTTCTATTTTAAACTGATGACATAATTATGTGTTATCAGTTCAATGTGAGTTCAGATAGGGCAATGCCACTAAAGAAATGGTCATTTTATTTTTGCTGTATTTAAGCTTAAACTTGGATAGAAATTATAGGATGCTAGTTTTATTTCAGTGTAGGTGTTTTTTTATATTATAGTTTCACTGTTTATGGAAAGGAAAGGGTGGGTACAACGATTTTTGATAAGAAAAAAATTCAAATTTGATAAAAAAAGATTAAAAAATGTTTGTCAAGAAATGACCTGAGTGACGTCATTGAATAATTCCAAACAAAAGATCCGTTTACAACAATAATTATCAACGAGGGAGCAACGATCAACTTTTGGCAAAGTTCAGTTTTATTTCCAACAGAGAGCGCTGGCATTATTCTTGTGCAAAAAAATCTTGGCTGCAAAAAATGTAATCCAATCTTCTGATTGTAAAATAACTTTATTTTTTTCATTCAGGTATTTTAACTTTTTAACGTGTATTTGAATTCAAGATCGAGATTGTTATTTTAGATTTTATTTTTAGTCCGATAGATTTCTTTGCCGTGTGTAGTGATGTCGTATTTTTTTTTCAAGATTTAAAAAAAATATACGTAATTTTTAATAATAATACTTTATTAAGTTGTTCGTCTAAGATAATTTTTCAATGACGTTTTTTTAACCGTTGTGACGTTTAAAAAAATACTTTATCGGAACTCACAAAGTAGTTAATATTTTCCATGTGCCTGTGGAATTTTTGACGGATTAACTTGTTAAAAAACATTACCTACAATTATTAATTAGATAATTAAAAAAAAAAATCCTCTTCAGTTAATCCTCGAAACACCTGAAAATGAACAGAGACAATTTTATTTGATAAAATTCATGCAGTTTATGAACAGGTGGTTTTTATCGGACTTTCGAAGTGACAGACGAACCTCTTCTTTTGGCACTCATAGAATATTTGCATTTCGTTCTCGACCTAAAAATGATTCACTGGAAATCAATTAACAGCAATGAAATTCATGATCAACATTGATCAGTTTGTTAATTAAGAACTCAATAATTATTTAGAAGGACGATAACCATGCAATCGAGAATATAACTCAGTGCCATATAAAATCTATTTAAATTTAATAATCAAATCCAGACTGCCAATAACCGCCAAGCTGTCTCAACTTGTTTTCTTTACAAACAAGCTCTTGTAGATTTGGATTTATCCAGTTTTCACTGCGTCCGGTATATTATAGATTGTTAAACTGTCAAGCTGACTTGCCAAATCGCAAATACGAAAAAAGATTTTTGCATCAAGTTCGCGAAGCTGGGTACTCGGAGTGGTGTGTTTAGTTTCATGATCCGCACGAGTTGCAATTTTTAACCGTCTCGTAATCTTACTCGTGTGCAGTGTGCAGGCAGATTTGCAAATACAGATGATAATAATATTTTTGCACAACTTGTCTGGAAAATAATTATCTTTGCTGTTTACGCTGTTTGTTTGAATCTTTTCTTCAAAATAATTCTACATAATCATATTTCACATAACTTTTATAGTCTGTAATTTTTATCAGTGTCATATTTTTTATCCGAATTCGTCATCCTTGCCCGGAAAAACCGGACCCAACTTTAAATCAGCAAACCTTTTTAGCCTAACAACCTAACTTAAACTGTAAATAAAATCAATAGATTTGATTTTTCATTTTCTCAAAAGCTCAATAATTTGATTTTTTCAAAGTTTATCAAAAGTTACGTTTTTTATTAATTTTTTATCAACGCTTTTTGTGATTATTCCACCTACGCTCTTTCGATTTATAGACTTCTACTGGATTAACCGATTTATTTGTTTTACTGTTCAGTGATTTCTCTTACCGGTGGTAATTATAACCGTTCACCATGTACAAGCCAATGTTGCCAGCTCTTTTTCTAGTTTCTTTCTTAGTTTGTTTAACCCATTGCGCCTCGGTGGCCAAATTCAGTCGCTGTGATAATTTGAGGAGCACGATTCAAAACACCACCGTCCCGGATAGTCCAATTGATGGTGAGTTTTATTTCACAGAATTCCTTGTTCTTATACTTAACCACTATTTTTATTTACCATTTGTCCACGAATTTTCACATATTTAGGTAAAAAGTTTGTCCATCTGCTTATTTGATGTATTTGGACTATCTGTCCAAATCTAAAGGGTATTAGTTCTAAAATAAATTTACAATGCAAGTCGCTATTACCTATAATGAGACGTTTAACTTCAAATTCTAAATTGTATATTTTTTTTTTAAGTTTATTTAGACATCCAAATATATATTAATATGTACATTTGACATATTTTTTTTTTTTTTTTTTTTTTTTTTCGGTTAAATCTTATACCTATGTATGTATTATAAAATAATTCCACCAGCGCATAGCATAGCACCACCCTATCCTACCATCAGTTCTTCAATTTGTATCCTACAAAACTTTCATACAACAAATTAACATGACCCTGTATTTTTTTCCGGAGAAGTAGGTAGGTACACACTACACAGGTTACCAATAGTTTACTAATTAACATTTTCTACAATCAGTTTCTATGGTACCCAAACCATTCGATTTCTTCAAACCCAATGAATGCAAAGGGCAAAGGTATACCTCACGAGAGAAATGCTAATTCTATCATAGGTAAAAATACTTGGCTAAAACAATGAACACTAATAAAAACATCACAGGTTTTGAAATCGATTGAAAATTACTTAATAGTTAAAATCTTACACCTACTCACATAATTATTATCATCCACACAATGTAACCATTTAATTTTTGAGTGAAAAACTGTGTTCCTTTTGCACACAAAAAATAACAATAACATCTAATAGGGTACACCGGGTGGAAAGGTTCGCGCGATACACTCAAGATCACAAAATTCGGACCTGGTGATTATACCTACCCGACCGTTAGCGTTTTTGGGCTGAGCTGTTCGTGCTCGCTAGACAAACAGGTACAGGATGGTGGGAATACGACTTAAATTATTTTTATTTTAAGTCAAAATACTATGCCTTTTACGCAATTTCCGTAATTTCATTAACAATTAAAACCAATGCCAAAAACTTCTAAAATAAATAAATTGATACTGTGATTAAGTGGCAGATAATGCCCCAGGCATTAAGTTGGTAAACTCGCAGCGGATTAAGAAGAAATAGGTTCTTATTATTTTAAGTGTACGTACAGTAGGTACATACATGTCATGCATGTATTTATCTTATAAAAACATTGTTTCTCTATTTTTCGCTAAATATTTTGAAAATCCTCTAAAAGACAAAGGGAAAAATCATTGAATTTTTTAAAAAATCAATCAGGCATGTAAATACATAATAATCGTGTAATAGGCTACAATCATTACTTGCATTTTAGCCACCTTAACACTCTTAGCACATGTGCCATGTCCTTCTCATTCTAAAATATTTTCTCCCACCTGTGCTCCGCCACTGCTCTGTAAGGAAAGATACCCTGATACCCCACTCAACCTGTGCAAAACCAAGTCCTCACACAAACAAAGGAAACCAAAAATGGCATCACCTATCTTTGCTATTCATCGCAAACATCAACAAATAAAGTGGGATCCCCTTATCTTTTCGAGTGGCCTTTATTTTGTTCAAAAACAGTTACGTGGCCCGAGTGACTCTTTTACCTGTTTCTTGTGAAATAAGGATGAACTGTGTGTGAATGTTTGCAAGAACTTCTCTCACAAGATGACCAGGTCTGAATATGAACAGATCCTCTGTTTTTTTTTCCTTTTCGCATAAATAAATAAATTAAGGTGATATTGTTGTGTGTTATTATCATTACAAAATTATTTGCGATGTTTGCGGACTAGCAATCTAAATAAATGTTTTTATTGTAAATAAGTTTAAATAAACAATTACAAAGTCAAATATGAAAAGTGAAAAAGAGTTTTAAGACTGGTCAATACTTGTCATTTCGGAGGACTAAAGAGTGCGTTTATCAATTGTCACACTAATCAATTGATTTTATTTAATCAACACTTGATTTCAGTCAATGGTTAACTTCCAATAGTTCAGGACGCAGCTACTTGTCAAAGCATGTCATTGATAAACACACCGATAGCACTAATCATCAGCTGATTAGCTATCACTGTCACCCTGCTTTGTGATGGATAAACTCACCCTAAGTTGAGTTGGTCCTTCATTTAATACAAAATGCCTCGATCTTTTAACGTTCAGTAAAGATCTTTAAAAAAATAAATGTTAAAGTATGATTTCTTATGGTGAAGAAAGAACCTCTTAACAATTTTGGTGATAAGCACAACGTTACAAAGAGCCTCCTTTACATTCCTAAATATTTGGCTACCGATCACTTGCGACAATTTACCTGAAAAAACCCGACATTTGCGACAACAGAAAAAGGTATTCACTGTAACGTTTGCGACAATATCAGACAGACAAAGGAACAGGTTAACTCCTTTGTTCATTTCGGAATTTCCAAATAAATACCGGGTCGACTAAAATATGGACGTACAAGCAGGCTGTCGCCCGCTTTGCGGGCCGAGGCATGGCCGTGAAAGCAAAAAATCCTTTTTCGCCAATGGCAGGTGTTGTAGTGGGAATTTCGAAAAATCCCGTCTTATTGCACATCTAGACTATAAGACAAAGCTACCTACCAAATTTCAGCTTCCTAGGACTTACGGTTTGGGCTGTAGAGCGATGATCAGTCAGTGGTCAGTGAGTGACTTTGACATTTATATATTAAGATGTGAATTTATCCGATTTAATGAATTCCTTCTCTCATCATAGATAAATTTATTTTATTTGAGGAGACTCCTTGTCAGACAAACGGTTGTCAGACTAAATGTTGTGTTTCGTTAGCCGGCTAGGATAGCTTGGGTGAGGGGCTTAGGTTAGGTTGAAATTAGCGCAGGGTTAGACCGGGTCGCTACGCAACCCGGCCTAACCGCCTGCGCTAATTTCAACCTAACCTAAGCCCCTCACCCAACCATCCTACCCGACAAACTGAAGTCAGTGATCTATCGTGCAATCTCACCTTGTTAACTTTACCTAACCCTATCTAACAACAAAATTCCTCTAACAAAAAAACACCTACCAGTACGAACTAGAATTTGATTCACACTGTATGAAACATTGAAATCTATACCTGCAATATATTGTCGCAAATGTATGGTTTGAAACCTTTTTTAATTGTCGCAAATGATCGGTTTTAAACAAAAGATTTCCGCAAGTGTCGAATTGCGAAATATTTACCTACTATAGAACTTTAGGTACATTATACACTTTGTACTCTGATTATGCCACAACTGTTCGCTATCGATGTGTAAATAGCTAGTCATTTTTCCTCACGAGGTATGCCGGGTATGCGGTATGCGTGACCCCCAAACATCCAAATTTCAGAATATAAAATTTTCTATCCAGCTAGGATTCGAACCATTCGCGTTATGATTTGTAGGTGGATCCCCAGACTGAGTGACCCCTTGCACATCCCACAACCCGCCACTGGAAGATAGTAAGATTTTATTAATAGTAAGATTAGCAAGCGCGCCTGGCCTGAGGCAATTAGCAATAATCCACAGTTCTGAGCTCATTTCTTCCCCATTCTTGCACTCTGTCTGATTCTAAACAAAGGCTACCCAGCTATTATGTAGTAAGGTAAACTAGGAAAGGCTACCCAGCTATTATGTAGTAAGGTAAACTAGGAAAGGCTACCCAGCTATTATGTAGTAAGGTAAACTAGGAAAGGCTACCCAGCTATTATGTAGTAAGGTAAACTAGGAAAGGCTACCCAGCTATTATGTAGTAACGTGAACTAGGAAATTCTATCTCTTCTCTTAGGATAGGACCGAAATGTGCAAAAAGAAGGTCTTCAACTTACCGATAGCCATAATGAAAAGCCGAGAATTTTTCATTGCCAAGAATTTTTCACGAGGAAGAATTGTGTCCGTAACTGTTTTTCAGTAAGTATTTTCTATAACCATATACATTTCCTGAACCTACATTTACCTGTATGAGATCAGGAAAATTGATCGAATCCTCATTCGACCTTTAACTTCTTACTTAATTGTATTTGAACACATTCCTCTGGAACTGCTCTTTTTATAATTACCATAATGATAATAATGTTTACTATCAATACATGTTTCTTTCTTTTGCGTGTTTCTTTATAAGTACTGTTGTACTTTTTAGGATAATATATGTACTTATCTACCTATCCATTCAGAGGATACCTACAGTTAGAATGTAGATATTCCTAGTTTGCAATAGGTACACCTATTTGCAGTTTTATAATACACTATCGTCGAAACTCATAAATACCTTCATGCCCTACCTATTAGGTATTGACTTATCAAATTGACTAAACTAATAATGTTGAAATCTGTGTGCAATATCTCTCAGACATTTTAATGGTAGTTACAAAAAAGTGATAAGTCAATAAGATTTGACCCTCCCTAAAATCGATCACGCTTTTTGTTGTTTATGTGGTACCGTTTCAGTATACTAGCTACTGACCCTTACATAATATATAATGTTTTCTAACCCCACTCTACAGGCTACATCCGAGGCATGGCCATCGATTTTAGACGATTTAGATGACAGATGCTACCCAGTTACCTACCATGCTAAAACAGTGCCTTTTATTTATTCTTTCTAGATCTATTCTATCAAAAGCTCTAAAAGGTATGGTTATTATGACCGCTACGGTCATTCCTTGGTTGATTTTAAATTTCATCTCTTGCCAAAATGCAAGAGAGTTGGAGAAGAAAAAAAAAATATTGCCTTAAACGGGAAGACTCTTAACTAGGTTTAAATGACAGAAGAGATTACAGAGCATTGACATTATAGAATCTGATGAATTACCTCCTATTTATCAGTAATTCAGTAGAGTTCTTTGATAACAATTTACTTAGGCCTAATACAGAAACATAGTACATAATTTTGTGATTTTATAATAATCCAGCATATCATTCAGCATTCAGATAATGAGAATATTTAAATAGGTATAGGTATCATAGTCATTTATTTATTTCTTACATTATGAATCACTAAAATATTAAAATAAATCTGATGGCATGTGGATTCAGATCCCAGCCAGTGAATCATCATTTGTGATCGCTTTATTTGTTCTCGCACACAATAGAATGGTACCCAAAACAACCGATCTCAGTAGCTCGATAGTTCAAACAGCGGACTCTCATTCTGGAGGTCGGTGGATCGAGTTCCAAGTACGGCAAGTTTTTAGTAATGGGAGTGATTACAGTAACTTTAGTAATTAACACAAACATTCTATCCTAAATTTGTCCGGTGGCTCCGAATTCAGGCCTGAAATTATGTGCGGCAATACCTATTGTTAGATTAGAGTTAGGAAAAATAAAATAAGGCTCATGCCTCGGCCGTTACTTCAGTGCAGCCAGATTGGTCCCTCTGGTTATTCGATCGAGAGTAATAAATACTGCTGGCAATCAATGGGACTCTCTGTCTTGCGGCTCGACAGTCTAAAAAGCTAAAACCAAACAACGTGACTTACGTAAACTAGTTATGATTGAAGTATTAGTCACAAAACAATTACTGGATTAGTCCTGTAAAGAAGAGTTCCCGCCCTAGCACGCCGGGTACCCCCTCTAGTTCAGCATAACTCACTCAGCACCACCCCCTCGCGTGTGAACGCGCCCTAGGGCCCCCGTATCATCGTGTAAGCCATACTGAACATGCTAATCCCCACTTACTCGCGTCTCGCTGTCTGGGTTGAGTTACTGCCGTTTCAGCAGTTAGTTGCTTACTAACTTACCTTCTTGCTTTCCACTGATAGTCTTGCCAGTGCCGAGAAATGAGGTTATGTTTACAGTAAATTTGTCATGATGTCATTAGAAACCTGCACCCTGCATAGATTTGCCCAGTATTTACTATAGATACCAGATTTTCATTTATTTATGAAAGTTAATTTTAAATTTATTTATGAATAAAATAATTATTGCAATTCTTTGATGGTAATGCTGAGAACACACTGGCAGCATTGCCATCAGAATACATTGGGACCAGAATACATATTTATGCGATGTACAGAAGGAAAAGAGAAGACAGTAATGGTTAACCACACAATCTTGTACCCCACTCAAATTTAAAAAAAATGTCTGACCCAACTATGATTAAATTTATTGGACAATATGTTTGGACTACATAGACCCATCTAGTTATATTGATATTTAAATTTGTATTCAAAACGGTGAAAAAAAAAAAAGTAAAAACTCAGCAGTTAAAAAAATATTGTTTCATGTTTCCCCCTTTCATAAATTTTAATTAGTAAACCATCAAGACTCAGCTATTTCAAGACGGTTGTGTCTATATTGTTCGGTGTTTACTACTTGCTTAACTTCCACGATGTTTGGCAATGCCTCCATTGCAGAGTAAGGTTAGAAAAATAATAAATATAGGGCAATGCCTTCCCTCCATAGTAACTAGTTTAGAGTCATTTGTATTGTAGGTTATAGATTCCTCATCTCGTCTACTGTCCTTCATTGGATCAGATGGATCCTACCTTATAGAAGTTATTGCCTGCGGCAATCTCTTCCACCCAATACTTCGAATGAAGCTCATTCCGAATGATATAAGGAGCACTACTAGCTACTCCACTGAATTTGGCTCACATATTAACTTTATGACTCAACACAGAAGGAGAGACAAGGAAGGAAAAGGGGAGAGGGGGTACAGGTTGAGAAAGTAATTTATCTCCTTACACTCCTTTCTTTTTTCTCTCTTCTCTCCCTTTTTTCACGGTTTCCTCTTCCTTTCTTTATTTCTTCTCTTTTTCTTTCTAAATCATTTCGTCTTTATTTACCATCCCTCCCCCTCTTTCTCATCCCTTGTCATAGTGAAAACGGATGAAATCAAATATGCATCATAATTAACATAGTTGATTTTAATTACTAGAGCATGACCTCAATATCAAATAAATATTAGAAATAAATTAATAAAACCTCAATATTCATCAATCGCATCTTTTATTTATTTTGCCTTGACCACATTTGTTTACACTGCCCCCTCCCATTCACTCTTCTCCCACCTATTCTCTTCTCCCACCCATTCTCCTCTCCCACCCATTCTCTTTTCCCTCCCATTCACCTTTCCTCCCCTCTTTACTGCTTGGTTTGGAAACTGTCACAAAACTTTACTCGAACTTTGGGGAAAGAAACATTTTGTAAGATATCTTGCAAATATTTTCGTGAGCTTTGACCACATCTTTCGGTGTCTTTGTTCTTGCCTCAATCCTTTCAACTTGCTGGGTATCTTAGTTTTCTCTAGTTGGGTCATTTTTATGGCTTCGTTGAAAATTCTGTAACCTGTGAATTTCATCAGTATAAACAGAAAAGTGAGAAGTTGTATTAGATGTACAAAATGTACCTACATGAATATCAGAACATACCTGGACAGCTGTTTCGAACTTATTTGCTCTCATCAGCAGGTAATAGTTCTGAATATCCATGCCATCAACTAACCTCTCTATTTTAATCAGTATAAACAGAAAAGTGAGAAGTAATAATATTTTAAAATCAGAAAATTCAGCTGAACAGGAAACAGGACAGTTCTCTTTATAAATATTCAAAGAATTCACTATACCAAAACTTGTGATCCACAGAACACTTACAAAACACCGATCATCTATTTCTGCCCTTCATTACACATATCTTATATCTGGTTCACATAGGTATTATAGTTCATTTTCTGGGACGTATGTCAAGTTTTATATCATGTAGGATTATCTTATCACTCAATGATGACATAGAAAGAGTATTAACACGCTGTGAACATTTATAATCAGTATGCACCCTTGTCTCCTTGTGGGACTACCTGGAACAGACAGACCCTTGGGTTACTGTCCCTTAATCTTCCGGAAGTTTAGGATTATAAATATCATTATTGACTCAGTGAAGGACCGAGTTCGAGTACTCTACTGTTAATAAATTTTAAAATCTAATATTTTTAATTACTAAATTTTGGAAGGTCTTCACCACAAATTATTCAAAAGATATAAGATTTTCCTAGTTTTGTAAAGGAAAAGAAAATCATTAACCATGGATAATGAACCTTGTAGCATGAGTAAAATTTACTGTTGGATCACACGACTTTTCATTTCAATAGATTTTTTGAACCCATATTACCGACGCGGTAGACCAAATCATGGAAATTTCCAAACACTTTATCTAGTCTAGATAGTTCACACAAATATCATAAACACTTAGGTAATAATAATTATAATATTATGTACTTGTAATTGTATATTGAGCCAGGTATAATGTATACTTCATACATAGGTAATATTCAAAGAGGGGTTGACCAGAGCTTGTAAGAATAGTTTGATTGATTTTGTTCTCAGAACAACAACCCCATTGATCATTTACCCCTATCAGCACCCCATTAAGCAGTCTCTTTGGTGGTTAAACCCTTGAATGAGATTTAAGAAGAAGAAGAACAACTAGAAGTCATCTACAAAGTACCTGGTATAAATAAAAAGTGTCCCTACATATACTAGAACATGCTGATGAAGTAATAAATAATCCCGATTGTCTATACAGGGGTGTAGATAGAGATTTCAGGTGGTCTCCCGTCCTATTGGTAGTACATACTCGTATGATAATATAAAGGACCAGCCAAACCTTATCCCGCCGAGCTGGTCATTCAAGGTTTCAAATATTTTACAGCAGCCCAGCCAGACTACTCTAAAGGTCCCAGCCAGATAGTATCCCAGCCAAATTACTTCCTATGCTTCAAACAGAGGTTAGACTAGCAGCCTACATTAGAGCTGTAAAAACGTAAACAGCTTGGTAGTATTGAATTGAATTGAAATTATTAGAATTCAATATCATCTAGATTCTATTTATTTGTTCAATGTTGAAATATAATACAGTAGAGGTATAATATACAAACACAATACATCTCTTAAAGTAATTCTAACTTCTGAGGAGACCAGCTTAATCCTAACAAGCTGTTGTTGTTGGCCAGCTGAGCTACAGCTGGGGGAGTGATGGTCTCAAGCCAAACACAAGAGAAAATTTGGCTCGCTCTGAACCACATATTTCTAGTGTGATCAACCATCACAAGTCAAATAGTCAAGTGAAATTCCCAACACTATTAAGATCACCTCTGACGACCGGCGATGGTTCGGTTGTTGCACAACAACCTCACTGGAGAAACACCACCCTCATCAACCCTAACTCCGGGCCCTGACTTCTCTGTGATAAGTAAGAAATAAATTTCAATCGGGTCATGTGAAACGATAAAACATTTTGATGGTAGTAAAACTTATCATAAGGTGTTTCAATCAGTGTAAGATAGCCCTTCTCAGCCCTTGTCCAAGTTTTCTGAATCAGATCAGTGAGGTGGTGGGATCTAGGACATACTAGAGTCTAATTACCGACCTCCCAGTTATAAGTCTGCTGCCTGAAACATTAAGTTACTGTGGTTGGTACCTGGCTAAAGGAACAAAAATTATATAAGCTTTCTACTAATAATCTTGTTATTCTAGTAATAATCTAGTACTGACCTGTCCCTGTAAGTGTACGGACACAACGGAGGTCTATACCCTGAACCCTGGGTAGAGCCAGTACCTCGTAAAATAATCTAACCATGCCATGTTATTGAATGTAAGCGGCCACAACGGAGTGTCGAAAATTGTCTATATCGAGCTGTAAGTACCAGGGTTTGGGGTGTAGGGTAGGTTATAGGCCAGGGTCCTCGTTGTGTCCCCCTACTAATAACAAGTCTCGGGTTGAGTTCAGTTCAGTAGGGTTCTTATGGACTGAGTCCTCAGCCCTCCCCTATGTGTGGTTCAATATGGATGTAATTTTGGACACTTAATCGCAATTGTGATGTTTTGCTGGAAATTTGGTTACTTCAGGGATTTTAATGATATGCTGGAACTTTGTTTTATTAATTTAATAATAAATGCTCTTAATGAATTTTGTTTTACTTCATGAATTTTGATAATATGCTGAAATTTTGTTTTACTATCTACCTGAATTTTGATGTACTGCAATTTTGTTTCACATGAATTTTGTTGTTGTTCATGAATTTTGATTATAAGCTGGAATTTGGTTTTACTTCATAAATTTCAATGTTATGCTGGAAATTTAAAAAAATCTATCTAAACTTTTAATCAACATCGACCCTATTTTCCATTTCGTCCCCGGGAATAGCGACCATCATGTTTACTCAATCACAACACAGCTCTATACCAGCAACAGCTGGACAATTTGCCATTTCCAAGAATCCAATCTGTCTCCTATTCATTTTGCAAACTCACTGCATTGTTTAAAACGTTTCGCTAAATTAGACTAAACTGTTACAGGAAACATATTAGAGGCAGGCGGCCAGGCGCGTTGAGACGCAGGAGTTTAGGGATATACAAGTCTACTCTTGTTTACCAACACAAACCAGAAAGTAGACCAGTCTACTTCCTGCTTTCTTTAGGTAGACCACTGGTACTCTGGTTCACATCCACAGCGAGACTGCAAGTCTACTCTTTGTTTCCCTCAGAGACTACTGTCTACTCTTGTTTACCCTAACACAAACCAGAAAGTAGACCAGTCTACTTCCTGCTTTCTTTAGGTAGACCACTGTGTACTCTGGGTTCACAGTCCCACAGCGAGACTGCAAGTCTACTCTTTGTTTTCCCTCAGGAGACTACTGGTCTACTCTTTGTTTACCCTAACACAAACCAGAAAGTAGACCAGTCTACTTCCTGCTTCTTTTAGGTAGACCACTGGTGTACTCTGGGTTCACAGTCCCACAGCGAGACTGCAAGTCTACTCTTTTGTTTTCCCTCAGGAGACTACTGGTCTACTCTTTGTTTACCCTAACACAAACCAGAAAGTAGACCATCTACTTCCTGCTTTCTTTAGTAGACCACTGGTGTACTCTGGTTCACAGTCCCACAGCGAGACTGCAAGTCTACTCTTTGTTTTTCCTCAGGAGACTACTGGTCTACTCTTTGTTTACCCTAACACAACCAACAGTGACCAGTCTACTCCTGCTTTCCTTCAGGTAGACCACTGGTGTACTCTGGGTTCACAGTCTCACAGCGAGACTGCAAGTCTACTCTTTTGTTTTCCCTCAGGAGACTACTGGTCTACTCTTTGTTTATAGTCCCTACCAAGGCGATAGGTTTAATCATTGTTTAAACTGCTTGAAAGTCTCTCAATTATTATAACGTGATTATTATTATTTAATTTGAACGTGTGAGAGCGTGGGGCCTGGCACATCTGCCCAGAACAAGACTATGCACCTTCGTGTACATAATAATATAATGCTGAGGTCGAGTACTACCATTACCATTACTAGTACATTACCTGCCATTTGTATTTATTTTATAACTCACTTTGTAATATTGCGAGTTATTTTTTATAATATATTATAAATAACTGTTAAAACAGAGTGTAGGTAATACTAATTCGAAATAGGGTTCTCTCCTTTTATAGATAATCCCACATGAAATGGCTTAACCATTAAAAAAATTATTTAAAAAAAAATAATAAAAATATGCTCTTTAATTATGTATAGTATTGTTTAAATATGTATAAATAAATGTGCATAATTACATACAGGATGGTTTTACGGGTGATGCTGATATTTATTTTCATGATAATTACGTTTAGAAGATAATAATATTTTTTAGCCTGAGAAATATCACGAGAAGGGATAGAGGTGAGTGTATGCAGAGAGGATGTGAAACGAGCGATTAATTTTAATTTGCAATTTTAATGTTGATTTTGTGGATTTAAAATTCAGTGGAGGTGCGTGCGTGATACTGTGGGTACCTACTGGTTGGTTTTTTTTGTGCTTAAGAATTATTATTCGCGTCAATTACGCTGGCAGAAACGGAGTGAAATGAGAAATTGAAAAGTATTTTATTGATATTCTGAGGAGACGTTTTTAATCACACGGATAATAAATACCTACGTTGTAGATAGGGAAATCCGATGCTGCAATCACACGGATTTCTTGCTGTCCTCAGATTAAATCTACGTCCATCATGTTCTTTCCACACCACGCAACACCCACTGTGAAACTGGTTGCACGGATATCTCTATTTCTTCAACCAAACAATTTGCGCTTTTTTACTTTTTACACCCGAAAAATTTGAGACGTGAATTTCTTACTTATTTTTCTCATAACAGCAAAATGCCGAATTAAACCGAGAAATTTTCAAAGGGAGTGAATTTTTTCATTCACTTATTGTTTTCTTCGGCACTGACCATTTTAAATATCATTACCTGTACGCGAACCGCAAACGGAAAAGTAATTATATTTCAGAAATGAGATACAAAGTCCGTCGAGTCCGAGTTGGACAGCGGTACTGCCCCGCCCCCCCGGGGTACTCACCCCACCTTACCCGAGTCATTTTCTACCCGGCCTTTCATCTATCAAAAAGTAAAAAATTATATAAAAAAGTCTGACATTCGCATTATTTCACATACATATAAAGGTATCACATCATCATAATAGGCATGGATATTCAGAACTAATACCTGCTGATGAGAGTAAATAAGCTCGAAACAGCTGTCCAGATATGTTCTGATATTCATGTACATCTAGTACAACTTCTCACTTTTCTGTTTATACTGACTGATATACTGATCTAATCTAGGAAAAACTTATTATCTGTCTGTCCCGGTAGCTCAGTGGTAAAGGCGGCACTCTGTGAATCCAGTGTATCCAGATGTTGTGGGTTCGAAACCCAGCTGGGACATGACAAGTTATCCTCCCATTGCGATTTTTCTCCTTAGAAGTTTAACTAGGAGAGCCATTTATGTACATATTGTAAACATTTGAAATAAAACACATACTTATACTTATACTTAACTCCACATAATAATATGTCTTGGGCTTACTGCTGGAATAATGGGACTTTAATAGTCTTAATCGGGCAGTAATAATAAGGCGATATTATTATTATTATTATTGATCCATTGATAGGGACTTGTGCATAGTACTCATGTCAGAACATCCTCTGCATATCCAGGCGGATCTTTGCATGAGGAAACTGCGGGCTCTAGGTTCTCCTGTTATTGCAGTAATTTTTGTACCAAGAATCTTCAATAAATTGCTTTGTCTTTATAGTATTTTTTTATTATTATTATTAATAATAATAAAAATAAAATTCAATAGATTTAAAGAAAACAGCTCGTCCATAGATAGGGACTTGGGAATTGTACCCATGACAGAACCCGCGTTTCCTCTCTGGATGTCTCTGCTGATCTTCTGCATGAGGAAACTGCGGGCTCTAGGTTCTCCAGTAATTTCTTTAATTGGAGCTGTCTGGGTCAGGGACCTGGACTCTGGTATTCCACATCAGACGGAACAGAATCGACCACGAGGCTAAACATAGCCTGTCTCGGTCGACATTCCCGGCGCGGCGAATTCAATCCTGGCCGAGACTCAATCAACTTGATATATCACACACAAATCTGAATTAAATACATAAACGGGTAAGTATATGACCGTCATCTATGGATATATATCACACACAAATCTGAATTAAATACATAAACGGGTAAGTATATGACCGTCATCTATGGATATATATCACACACAAATCTGAATTAAATACATAAACGGGTAAGTATATGACCGTCATCTATGGATAATATATATATCACACAAATCTGAATTAAATACATAAACGGGTAAGTATATGACCGTCATCTATGGATATATATCACACAAATCTGAATTAAATACATAAACGAGTAAGTATATGACCGTCATCTATGGATATATATCACACAAATCTGAATTAAATACATACACGGGTAAGTATATGACCGTCATCTATGGATATATATCACACAAATCTGAATTAAATACATAAACGGGTAAGTATATGACCGTCATCTATGGATATATATCCACAAATCTGAATTAAATACAGTAAATCGAGTTGAGTAGTAATGAGCGTCATCTATGTAAGGCAGATAGATCTCTCACACATAATGCACACTGGATTCACTTTATTCATTGTCTTTGTACAGGGTTCGAAATATCAAACCCACCTCAGTGACCCCACCTCAGTGGCTGCATCGATAAGGCGGCGGACTCGTAACCTAGAGGTCGGTGGTTCGATTCATAATACGGCAAAAATTTATCGAATCTGGAGGTCGGTGGTTCGAATTCCAAGAATGGCAAACATTTAGTAAGGCGAGTTTGAATAATTATGACATCTCAATTGTTGTTTTTGTTGCTGATATTTTTTTATTTATTTTTTCATGGGATTATTGTTTCTGAGGCTTTTTTTTAGCTATGAACAACAGCTATTGAAGACGCTTGGGGTCTGTGTAGTAACTTGCCCATACCGTAGTATTCCTCCACTCTGATGGGCAAGAAGTGCCACTATACTAATCGTTTCGGTGGTGGGTCAACACGAGCACACCGAAAGGTGTTCATCACAAACAACTTTTACCTAATTTTTTTTTTTTTCGTATCTGGGGTTTGAACCTAGAATCTTCCGCATGGTAAACGAGTATCTGAAACCTGATTTTTCATCATATTTTAAAAAAAAAACCATATGACGAAAAAAAAAAAAAATGGCGCCCTGTTCACCCAGTATGGGATGGTTCGCGGTGGCTGCAGTGCAAGGAACCGTCATAGTTTGACGGTCAATAGCTCTACTCCAGGCTAATAGCAGCTCAAGGCCGCGGCTGCATGTGAGATGCGCCTTCGATTCCTGTGGCACTTTCGCCAAAATCCCTGCTTAGAATAGAATAATAATAATAAATACCGTTAGGTATTGTACCTATAATTTACGGCACATGACCAATTTACAAAAAAGAGAACAATAACAAAAAAATTACAACAACAAAAATTATTTTACAGATACAAACATACAATTGAAAAGAACAAAAAGCGCGCGATTAGCTCAGTGGTTGAGCAATGCGGAAGGTCCCGGGTTCGATTCCCCGAGGTTACAAAAATTGTATTCTAAATTTGGTTACACCTAGCACCCAAATGTGAAGTATTGTGTCACTTCTCGCCCATCAAAGGGGAGGCATACTACGGGATTGACGAGCTACAACACAGACCACAAGCGTATTACAGTAGCTCATGTTTCACGACTACAAAATAAAAAAGGCTGTGAAATACTCATCTTAAAAAAAAAAAAAAAAAAAAAAAAAAAAATGTTTAAATTGCGCAGGTAAGACTGATTCACTTACTCCACCGTGTTGTTTCGTTTGCTTCCCTCTTTAGACATTTATCATGGCAGTAGTTAGCCGGGGTCGATGGCACGTTGAATACACCATTTTCAGTTCTGTCACTGAAGTTATGTGACGTCTAGCGAGGTTAGGACTTGGATAGGTTACCACTCAAATGCTGGGTGAAGTTTATGAGGTACTCTAGCTAGTAACCTATGTTATATTTGTGTTAATCATACAAGTGATTGCACAATATCCGGACTAGGTACGAAATATTGTAATTATTTAATTTTTAACTTGAAAATTTCGCTCTTCTTAGTCTATTATACACACGTTTTCGAACACCCTGTTATACTGCGGTGCAGGTGTGGTCACTGATTTCTGAAGCACCCATTACTTTGCTTTGTGTTTTTAATTATGTCTGTCTGAGACTTGAATTGACTATGAATTAGAACATCTCACTTCTCTCTTGCCCACTCCCTCCCTTCCCTTTCTTCGTGTTATCTCCTCCCATCTCTCCTTGTTCTTTTCTTAGTGTTCGTCTCTCCCCCCTCATTATTATCTCTCTCTCTCTTATGTTTCTTAGTTTCCACTACGTCCTACTTATTATCTCTTTCTCTCTTATTTTTCTCTTGTTTTCCACTCTCTCTCTCTTTCTTCTCTCTTCTCCTCTCCTCTCTCCTCTCTCCTCCCCCTCCTCCTTCTTCCTCCTCCTCCTCTCTCTTCTCTTCTCTCTTCCTCTCTTCCTCTCTCCTCTCTCTCTCTCTCTCTCTCCCTCTCCCTCTCCTCTCCTCTCACCTTCTCTTTTTCTCCCCCTCCTTATTTCCTCTCTTTCGCTATCTCTTCTTCCTCCTCCTCTCTCTATCCCTCTACTCTCTCTCTCTCTCCTCCTTCTCCTCCCTCTCCTCTCCTCTCTCCCTCCTCCCTCTCTCTCTCTCTCTCTCTCTCTCCCCCTCCCTCCTTCCTCTCTCTCCTCCCTATCCTTCTCTTCCCTCTTCCTCTGTCTCTATTTATTGTTCTTAATGCCCCTCCCTCTCATACATTATCACTCACTCATTACGTTCACTCAACCACTCACTCCTAATGGACAACATTATCTACTTCAAAATATCTCTCTTTGTGTCTCTTCCTATCTTTTCCTATGAGTCTCTTCCTCACTATATCACCCCATTTTCCCTCTCTCTCTCCTTCTCCTACCCCCTATCTCTTTCCCCTCTCTCTCTCTCCGTTGAGTCTTTTTCGCTCTCCCTCTGAATCTTTTTTCTCTCTCTCTTTTATCACCTCTACCTTCTCTCTTCCCTCCCAACATATCTACCTACCCTGTTAAGGCTGCTTGATGCATCATCTGCTTCCAGAGGAACCCAGGGTTTTGGAAAGCCGTACATCATTCAAGATGAACACAAAAGAATCCATAGTGGCGCTTTCGATCAGTAGTTCTTGGTGTGCCATACTACCTCTCAATGTAAATTTGTTCCTCATGCACTCATGGTACACTAATTAGGACTGACACAGTTATGTATGTACAACTAATTTACATTAATAGAATTAATAGAATATCTCTCTGTTTCTTCTCACTCACTTTCTTGTACATTCTTTCAATCATTTATCCTTTCTTCCTAGCTCCTCGCCTTCTTCTTCTACTCCACCTCATTTGCCCTCCCATCGCTCCCTCCTCTTTCTTGTCTTTCTCCTCCTCCGCTACCACCTCCTCATAGCTCTCCTCACCGATCTACTCCTCCACCTTCTTCTCTTACTCAATTACCTCCTCTTCCTCGTTATCCTCCTCCTTCTTCTCTTTTAAGTCCTCCTCCTCCGCCTGCTCCTCCTCTCCTCCTCCTTCTCCTCCTCCTTTTCCTCCTCCTACTCCTCCTCTTCTACCTCCTCCTCCCCTACCACCTCCTCATAGCTCTCCTCACCGATCTACTCCTCCCCTCCTTCTCTTACTCAATTACCTCCTCTTCCTCGTTATCCTCCTCCTTCTTTTCTTTTAAGTCCTCCTCCGCCTCCTCCTCTCTCCTCCTCCTCCTCTTCTTTTCCTCCTCTCTACCTCCTCCTCCCTCCTCCCCCTCCCTACCACCTCCTCATAGCTCTCCTCACCGATCTACTCCTCCTCCTCTCCACCTCCTTCTCATACTCATTTTCCTCCTCTTCCTCGTTATCCTCCTCCTTCTTTTCTTTTAGTCCTCCTCCTCCTTCTTTTCCTCTCTTCTACCTCCTCTCGCCTCCTCCCCTCCTCCTCCTCTCCTCCTCCCGGCTCCTCCTCATCACTCCTTTTTACTCATTTACCTCCTCCTCCTCCTCTCTCCTACTCCTCCTCTTCTACCTCCTCCTCCTCTTTTACCTCCTCCTCCTCCTCCTACTCCTCCTCTTCTACTCCTCCTCCTCCTCTCCTCCTACTCCTCCTCTCTACCTCCTCTCCTCTTTTACCTCCTCCTCCTCCTCCTCCTCCTGGTGTCGACTGTCGTGAGTAATCCGAGACACGGCGCGGGCCAGTGAACTATTGACCTCTCATCCCTAGCTCCGTGCATGTCAGTCTATGGTGACGTCGTTATGTCATTTGAGGCCAAACTATCAAACAAGCAGGGTTACGTGTCGAAGAAAAACGGAATAGGGAACAGCTAAACCAATCAGAAACTAACACTAACATATTTTTATATATCATAGTAAGCTTTAGTAGAACAAATATATACATATAGTAAAATAGAGTGAAATTATAATGAAGAAAACAATTAGATTAAGCAAGATACAGGAAAAAAAAGAGAATGAAGTTAATGTCCTACCTAAAGGCGGGTTATTGCCTGATCTCTTCACCCAACCCTTACGTTGGGTGGCAGTTACGCTTAGTTACGCTCTATTACCAAGGAGGGTATAGGTAATCTAAAGACGTAATATTTATCCAGCAAGATGAAAGGAGCAAATCCCTTCGGCAGAAACGTAGCCCTGAGTGAGAATCAAAACCCAACCCACAGGATCAGATATTCGCCGCTGCAAACACAAACTGTCGTATCTGCAAATTTTGCCTTTTCAGTTAAGAAGCGCTCATAGTGGTTACGTGCTTGCTGAAATCTTTGAAACTCAATACGACTAACTTAAAACTTGAAAACTTCGGGAAGAGTTGAGATACAGATCGACAGTTCGTGACGTGAAAAGGAAGTTTCAACCACTATGTGCGCTTCCTGAAAATTTGCAGATACGACAGTTTGTGTTGCAGCAGCGATATATAAGCGCCATTTTTTGACAGATAGTCTGGATAGAAAAATAAATTATAATCAAATTAATATACATAATATAAGCGTGTGCCATCATGCTTGGTTGAAATTTTGAACCTGGAGAAGGCTCCTGGACTGAGTGCCCCATAGCTTCCTCATAGTTTCTAACAATCAGTTGAAATTTTGTAAGCTTAAGCTACGTAAGTTGCCACCTATGGCTTCCACATAGCTGCGCTCTGTGGTACAGTGAAACACATGTACCTCTTCATCTAAAGGTTGCCGGCTTGTATCCTGGCAAGGACCTTTGCCAACTCGTATCTTATCACCTATGATTAATATAACAATTATCTCAGATGAATCAAAAGGATGTTACCTGGAATCACCTGAGTAAAAAATATTCCCTTTAATTTGAACAAACGTTTGAATTACATTGTTGACAAGTACAATCTTCAACGATTTTCAATCCAACCGCAACGCCAGCGTCGTCGATGGGACATTAAATACATCAGTTCTCCTTCTACATCACCCAGCCTAGGTTGGGCCAGCAATAGCCATCACGAGTGTTCGATTTTGAATGTTCACCCATCCAAGTAGGTATTAACCTTGCTGGAAGTTGCGTAAAATATCACCGTCACTGTATCACTGTATGGATCTGTGATATCAGCACTAAAGTTTGTCTCTCCAGTATTGCAGATCGTATAACCGCGTAAAATATGATACGAGTAAAATTTCAACTTTACCTTTGTAGATTTGGAAACAACTTTTAAACCTTGCCGGATCATTTTAGTTGAACTTCCAATTTCAATACCTAATATTATTATTATTGAATTCAGATTAACTTTATAGAAGTTGATAATTATTCATATCAAGGTTTGTGTATTCGTGCTGACTTTCGTACGTGGTGGAAGCTTTCCACACGCGATATCTAAATTGCAAATTCGGAAGCTGCTTTAAAATTCAGGTGCTCTCAACTGATTATTATGAGATGAGTATTTTATTTACTATGGATAAATTATACGAGTATATGTAGGTATATTATAATTTATACAACCTGCAATAGATGTGATAGTGTACAAAAGAAGGAAATTTATAATAATGAAATGTATATTATTTTGTGATAATTGAATGTTTGTATCCATTTTAATTTTCAAGTCTCTGGTCCTTGAAACGAAAGAGAGTACTTTCGTTGCAGGGGAGTACTTTCGATAGGGGAGTACTTTCGATAAATAGTGAGTTTCGCGGTACAAAGAGGAAATATTGCATCGGTGTTGAGCACATTAAAAAAAGATGAATTGTTAAATGAAATATATTATATCTAATTCAAAAATAAAAATATAATGGTTCGTTTCATCGCTAGGACTAACCATCACAATAAAATTCCACAACAAGCAACAAGATGATTATTTATTTAATGAAATTATTATGAACCTATTCAATCTTTTGCTACAGAAGAGCTCTAACAATATTCGTCTTTGGAGTTCCATCTTTGGTTTATTATTCAAGTGTTTTTTGTTTTTGCTTTTTCACCATATCAATTCGGACTGCTAAAAAAGAAGAATGATTTTAAAAAGCAAAGAAAATTTTCGTCGAACATTATGACACCGCTATCTATAGTATCTACTTGACTACTTGTGTATCTGTGCTTTCGTGCCATTTTGGGTTGTTCTGCCCAGCTAATTTGGGTTGAACAAATCAAGTTTTCGTGACAAGATTCATCAGCCAGCGACTTGATGTGCGTCGATTCAGTCATTAATATTTTACCAGCAATTTTATCAGATTTTAAATAAGAATTGATTTTTAAATTAACTTAAGGGGTGAGAAAGAGAGGGATTTTGTTCGAATCAGTGATAATTCACGCGATTTTTTTAACAACACTTCTCAATCCAAACAAAGTTTTAATAACCATCTTGATTTTTTTTCCCCAAACACATTATGTTCTCAACACGAAATATGTTGGCGATTCCAAGTACTCCTCACAACCATCAAAACGGAAACAAGCGAACCTTCCTCCAAAGCAAACAATGCAGCCATTCCTGCGCTTGCGGCAGAGCCAAGATCAAGAAGCCGAGTTCTACAGGTCACTGCAATGCGACCCTCCCTCCGACCAATTCTCCGGCACCCGTCTACCCCAAGAGGAGAGCCGCAATGCCGCACCGGAGACCCAAACGTCACGCCCATTGTAGGAACAACAAACCGCCCGCCCTGCCGGATATTCCGTGCGATTCTCCTCCCAGCTGTGGCACAGCGGAGACTCCCCCGGCAAATGTTTGCTGTCGAAAGCTGCCTTGTCCCAACCCAGTGTTCCCTCAAACGCCATCGCCACCGCAATGCAAGAACTTCCCACCCCCGCCCTGCAATGACTCCCCTGCTTCGAAAATGAGCCCTGGCGCTGCCGTCTGCCGATCCAGACCCTCTGACACCTCCCCTGGGGACGGCTGTACGTCACTTCCAAACAATACCATCATCAGTTGCTATCCTCCCTGCTGTCCACACGTGTCCGTGGCGCAGATAGGCTGCCACTGTGCCCGCTGGAGTCGTCTGCTTCACAGGACATAACTGCCGCGCCTGCGCACAATCACTTCCTATAGGTACTTCTCTGATTGGTCGTTTCCAATGCTCAAGCCTTTGCTTGAGAACTTTTAGTGTGTTTTCTATAATTCAAGAAGTCTTGCAATTTTCAAGTCTTCGCAAAATACAAAAACGCTATTTTAAATGTCTTCATCGACCGGCTTTTTAATCATTTCATCTCAAATTCTCAAAACGGTGCCTTCCTCTAAACTTTCAGAGATACCTAAATTGATACAGGACGTAATCGTACTTCTTGGTACTCTTGGGGAAAAATTGAAAGAAATAATTGTACGCACTATAAGTATTGATTTATTAATGCGTTAGGAGAAAGAAGGAAATAAGAAATCGGAGAGAGATGGAGAAAAAAATGTACATAAGAATAGGTGTATAAAGGGAGTGATGGAGGATAAGGGATGTCGTTCATAGATGTTTCAAACAAAGATATTTTCAAGTAAGGAACGCAAAAGTTTTGATTTTCTCTTCCTATTATTATTTGAAGCGGAACGTGTGTCTATAATCTGTTTTTCCAACACATCTAGTTGTGAAACTCTTTATTAGTCCCCCGGGCGAGAGAGAGAGAGAGAGAGAGAGAGAGAGAGAGAGAGAGAGAGAGAGAAAAGAGAGAGAGAGAGAGAGAGAGAGAGAGAGAGAGAGAGAGAGAGAAAGAGAGAGAGAGAGAGAGATAAAGATAAAGAAAAAGAGGTGGAGCGAGAGATATGTATGTCTACTTTTAATTCTTAAAGTTTCCAACAGAAAGCTATATGTTTGTTCTAATTCTTACGTTCAAATTTTACAACTTTACATACATAGTACATTGTTACATACATACCTACAAAAACTGTCGTAGAACTCGTTGTACTTATACAAATTATGGAAAAAACAAGTTAATATTCATAAATGGCCATTCTAAAGCTGTAATAGAATTTCACAAACTCATAGGTACATAGTATTTTACTTGAAGATTTCCTATACCTTTTTTTTTTAATGAGAAAATGATGTTTACAAAGTCTCTAATATGAATTATAAACAAAACCATTAAAACTACTTATATACCTTCCGTCTCCTGTGTGAAAAATGTGCTTTTTCAACTTTCATAAAAGAAATAATTGCTAAAGCTTTAATCTAAATATTCTAAATAACAAAACAAAACTTAAACTAATAACAGTGAGAGAGAAAGAGAGCACGTCTCTATACCTATCATCATTTCCGAGTTTGCAAAGTTCAATATCGCGAATTAGTATTCAAGATGAGTATCTTCAACATCTCGCTTTTCTTGTCAAGTATCTTTGATTATCTCTATCTTTAATTATCTTTTTGATCGGTTTCACTTGATTGGATTTTCAGATATTTATTTTCTTGTGAACTCGGGAAGTTCTCCTTTCTGTTTGCTGGAGTTTTGAATAATTTCTTCACTTCTGTGTCTTACACATACCTGTGTGAGAGTACTGTATGTATTAGGCGCGGCCGGTGGGAAAATGTGTTGCGGGTGCTGCCACATAAACTGGACTAAAATGGGTAGAGTCACTCTTTCAGTATCTAAAGAGTTTGAATTTGTTTACTATGGCAGTCATAATTATTATGCATTAATTACGAAATATTGCACATTTCATATTTTATTTTATATAACACAAACACTTCATTCAACGAATTTGGGAATGAGCCCGCAAGGCTGGCTGCATTCCACCTCTGAATGGCCTAGAAATGTGTGCTGATTTTCATTGTGTATACAAGCTGCGGAACTGCAGCACCCCCAGCTGTAGAACTGAGTGTACACTAACACTTACATGGTTATAGCGTTCTGAAGTTTATTCTAAAAAAGGCTTAACTCATTTGCTCTAACATAGTGTCAGGTAAAGCTCTAAAACTGACCTCAGTAGCTTGATCGATAAGGCGGCGGATTTGTAACCTGGAGGTCGGTGGTTCAAGTCCCGGTTTCAGCGTAGATTTAGTAAAGCGAGTTTGAGTAGTTGTGCTGATATCACGAAAGTGATTAACAGAAATATGATAACTTTTTTTGTTGGTAAAACGTTAAAAAATAGCACCTATTTATCAAAAAATAGCAACTTTTTTTTTAAAAGCTCTAAAATTGTATGGGTGTGCAACTGTGCACCCATACAATATTATATACGTACTATTATTGTGGACATTATTTACTTGAAATAAAATTTACTCCCTTGCCAGAATACGGGAGAAACGTCTAGTTGATAACTAAGGCAGGTACTCAGGTTTCACATGTATCCTCGGATCTTCACAAGACTTCCGAAAGTTATTAAGCCTCTCATGAACTTCTAATCCCAACATTATTAGAGAAGTAAATTAGGGTATAGTTTTCTCATTATTCGGCCATGTATACTTGTATACTTATGTGATGGTTAAGTTATACCTATAAAAATAATAGGTACATATTTACTATAATAGTTCTTTCATTTATGATGTTAAGTCCTAACTATAGTATATGTATAACACTATAACATAGTATAGGTATGTTATATAGTTTACATGTTATGATTACCATACTTAAGAAGTTCTTGGGATGCTTAAGTACATTCCTAACCAATTCTCATTATGTGCTTAAGTTCATTGTCTTCCCCTTTAGTCCTCGTGGAATATTCTTTTTAAATATATTTTTATCATTTCTTTTTATCCTAAATTAGTTCTTTAACTTCTATGATGAAGAATTTGATGAAAATAAGCAATTTCTTGAAAGATAAAAACTTATCATATTTGTGTTAAACACTTTCGTGATATCACAACTACTCAAACTCGCTTTACTACGCTGAAACTGGGACTTGAACCACCGACCTCCAGGTTACAAGACTGCCGCTTTATCGATCAAGCCACTGAGGTCGGGTCTTGAAAGATAACGATGTAAGGTTTTCAAGTATAACATTATTTTTACTTTTCATTTTGGAAAGACCACGGTCCTATCACCCTAACTTCCGTTGACCAAATGTGGCTTACAGCCAGATGTGTTTCATGTTATCTGAAGGAGTACTGTGGTTAGGTATTCATAATTATTAACTATCTTACCACAGTGAGCTTGTTCAAACAAACAATCCCTACCTTATTTTCTGTTTGTATTCTATTAATTACACTAACAGCAACAAAAAAAAGTCACTTCTGAACAGTCAATCTTTCAATTAGATGAATCCTTATGAAATTTTGGATGGTGAACCACCTAGCTACAATGGTTGGTGGTTAAGTCTCAGGAACATGGGCACTAAAGATGGTTCGCTCATTCACAATAGAAGGATTCTCGAGAGAGTAATTATGTTACTGTTTGCCTATTATCATAATTATTGTGTCATTACAATAATGACAGGAGATCTCAAGACAATGGGGAAGTATAGACATAGAGGGGAAGAGAGGGGGAGGATAAGAGGAGACCACCCTGTGACAAGGAAAGGATATTCTGTCTTCATGTAGGTAATGGTCCTGCTTGAATATACTAAACAAAGTGGATCCAGTCAAACCTAGATATAAGAGAACATTTCCTAGGTCAAATTTACCTCTCTATTATATTAGGGAAAATAATCTCTTCATAAGAGAAAAAATGGATATAAGAGAACATTTCTCAGATAAAATTTACTTCTCTATTCTTCTTCTTAGCGTGCCTGTCCGGTTCGAACGTTGGCGATCATGATGGCTATCTTAACTCTGTCAGCTGCTATCCTGAATAGTTGAGCAGAACTTTTATCGAAATTATAAAACCTCTCTATTACATTAGGGAAAATAATCTCTTCATAAGAGAAAACTGGATATAAGACAAAAAATTGTGGCTCTCTACAGGGTTGGCGCTAGCAAGGCCATCCAGCTATGAACTGTGGAAGGAGAAGTGCCAGAAACAACCAACCGCAACCATGAGGAAGAGGTTGGACAATGTCGACCTCAAGTAGGTTTCGAGAAAGACTTAGTGAATGAAGAAGAGGCAAAGAAATGGGGAGGAATATCAGCGAAAGAGAGAGAGAAGAAAAACAGAAAGAGGAAGAAGGAGGGGGGGGGGGAAGACTACAAAAGAAAGAAAGGGAGAGATATTTGGGGAGGATTAGGAGAGACTTCACCCCCTTTCCCTTCTATCTGTCTCTCCTATCTCTCTCATCATTCTAGGAAGACTATAAAAGAAAGAAGGGGCGAGATATTTGGGGAGGATTAGGAGAGACATCACCCCCTTCCCCTGCTGTGTGTCTCTCCTATCTCTCTCACCCTTCTAGTCGAGTGTGGAAATTTTAAATTGGCCCAAAGTGTTTTTTCTTGTCTCTCCTAAACCTGTCAGCCACTTCAAACAATGACGCTTTGACCCTTGTCCATAGCAGGCTTCCGGCCACCACTACCCACTGTCCAATCCTTTTTTTTTCAACTCCACTTGGTATGTTTCTTTTTTATACCCACATATCCCGACAGCACCGCAGCGTGACAGTTAACTACTGAATTCGCAAGCACTACATCGCATGATCGCATCGGAGAGATAGAATGAAGCTTGAGAAAAAAATGGAACCCCTCCCTTGTATGGACAAATATTTTTGAGAATAATTACCCCTAGGCTGCAATCGAACTCTGACCTGGTAGTTAAGGGACAGTGGCTTTTAGTTACCACAAACTGGGATATTACTTCCGAGAAATTTCTAATATTAGAAATCGGAAGTATTGTGTTCGTTTTTGTAAAAAATAATGATATTTTTTTGCCCCGATTTCATTTTTTTTTTCTTCAATATGGCAGTTGAGTAACTTGGTGAGCTTGGTTTAAAGTGGAAATATAGAGGAGATACTTTTGCCTTGACTAAGCTCCTCATGGATATTCAGATCTTATGCCTGGTGAATAGCTGATGTCCAGGCATATTCTAATGTAAGTTATGTTAATGCATCTAGTACTCCCTCTTCTGTTTGGACCTGTACTAAGTACATATTTATGGCTGTATGAAGTGATCTTGCTTCCTACCAATTTCAAAAAAAATACGTATTTGGTTTCTGTCTATGTCTATATGAGGAGGAGGAGAATATTGTAGGATGGGTATGCAGTCCGCAAAGACAGTGACCACAAAAATAATATAAATATTATCTCATGGAAAAATAAAAACATCCTTGAAACTCTCTGATCGTCTTTTCAAAAGAAACTGTTGAAAAAAGAAATGGTTCAGAAAAAAAAGGGAAAAAAGCTGAGACGACTACATTAAAATATTGCTGGTGCAAAGAAACTACACTCGGACTTTTAATTATAGGAAAAAAGGGAAGAGGAAGAGCGGGATAAGAAGGGAAGGAGAAAGGGAGAGAGTTAGATGATGAAAAGTTTAAAAGAAAAAAACTTCGTGATAAACCATCAGAGAGAGAAAAAAAAGTTTCGAAAACAAGTCTTCAAGTGAAAATTTAAAAAGAGTGAATTTGAAAATTACTCCAATAGCTTTGCCAACATCAAAGAGGAAGGACAAACATTGAGCAAATGAGGGAGGGTGACACGAGGGAGAGAATCCAAGCTCATGAGGGAGAAAAGTGTGGAGAAAAGTAGAGAGAGAGACAGATAAGCTCATGAGGAGGAAAGTGTGGAGAAAAGTAGAGAGGCACAGATAAAGAGAAAGTGGAGGACTAGGAATGAAAAAGATGAGAGAGAAATAATTAGAGAGAGGAGATGTTTTGAAAACTTTTTTTTTTAATTGTGAAAATCCCCAGAGAAAGGGAAGCATTTCTTGTAAATTGAAGGAAATAATTATGAAGACCTTAAGGACCATCGTCATCGGTGGTGAACGTGTTGATCAACAATTTTCAAATGCATCCACGGTGTGTTGAAAATTCAGTTGGGGACGGTGCAGTGCTAACCAACATTGTTGAACAAAACCGGTGGTATAATAATAATGTTGAACAACATTGTTGAACAACATTATTACCTAAAGTCTCACATGAAGTAGGAAAAATTCATGTATTGGGTTCGATTTGAACCAACGTATCTCTACGCTACCTGGATCACTAGACTAGCACCTTAACCACTCGACTACCAATGCAGGGAGAGAGAGAGAAAGAAAGAAAGAAAGAAAGAAAGAAAGAGAGGGTTAAAGCTGATGTAATGGAGAGAAAAAAATAGACAGTACATAAAAGTTGGGGAAGAGATTGGAGAGTGAGGAACTGAGAAATGGAATTTTAAGTGATAGTAGTGGTATAGGACGTGCTCACAGCCCCAGTATACAAGGCCAATCAAAATCCAAGTGGCATATGTGGAAACCATGGGTGCTTGGAGCGTCGAATCTAAAAAATGGTTAGACCATTTGGGAAAGAAATTGATTGGAATTACGGGTGATCCCCGTTCCAATCATTTTCTTTACCAAAAAATTGGTCTGGCCATTCAAAGAGGAAATGCTTCTTGCATCCTCGGTTCCCTTCCAGAAGGACGGTCCCTAGGACAAGTTTTTTTATATTTAATAAAAATAAATAAAAGTGGCATATTACATCTCATAACTCATTTGCTCTAACATAGTTTTAGGTAAAGCTTTAAAACCGACCTCAGTAGTTTGATCGATAAGTCGGCGGACTTGTAACCTGGAGGTCGGTGGTGATTCAAGTCCCGGTTTCATCGTAGATTTAGTAAAGCGAGTTTGAGTATTTGTGATATCACGAAAGTGATTACCACTAACATGATAACTTTTTTTACTCAAATTAAACGAAACAAAAGGTTCATTATTTACATTAATAAAAACGAAGCATTTGTACTAGAGGTGGTTAAGGCGCTAAACTGTAATGTAAACATGCTAGTGCGTGGATCTATGCTTGGGATCCCACAGTGCGTGGATTTTTTATTAGAAACAATTCCAATCAAACATTTTTTAAACTTTATCAAACAAACAATGAATTAAAAATGCAAGACAAAATATAAGCAATAAAATAATAATAATATCGCCTTATTTATACTGCCCGATTGAGACTACTAAAGTCCCATTATTCCAGCAGTAAGCCCAAGACATATTATTATGTGGTAAAAAATCCCAAATGGGAGGATAACTTGTCATGTCCCGGCTGGGTTTCGAACCCACGACATCTGGAATCTCTGGATTCACAGAGTGCCGCCTTTACCACTGAGCTACCGGGACAGACGTTGGGCATTTTCTGGGCATTAAAATAAATAAAGGTTGGGCATTTTCTGATTTTCTTTTGGATTTTCTTCTTTAATTTAAGTGTGTAACCACATAGTATAATAACACTGTGAGGGTCATGTGCTTGAAGAGTTCCACCAGACTACCAGAGGGTGTATTATTAGTCACCCTGTATACCCGACATAGTGGATTATTGTTGAACACAAATTTCCCTCACTACGTGGAATAGCAAACTACAACAACAAAAATCTTATCCCGACTTTTCCCTCTCTCCTCCTCCTCTTCTCTCCTTTTATATCTTTCTCCATCTTCTTCTCTCTAATGATTTCTCTCTCTTTTCTCTGTCTCTCTCACACATGCATATTCACTCAAGAATATCTCTTTTCTCTCTCTCTCTCTCTTTCCCCCTCCTCTCTATCACTTTCTCTACCTCATTCTAATACTTATTTTCTCTCTCTCTAGCTCCCCCCATATCTTTATGTCTGTCCCTCTCACACATGCATATTCACTCAGAAACCTCTATCCCTCCTTTTTTTATCTATACCTTTCACACATGCATCACACTCAGAAACCACTTATCTTGTAATATTAGCATAGATCACCATATCAAAAGGGAGCAGGAAAAACCAGACGATATGAAAGAGGATGAAAGCAGAGGAGAAATCAGAGAGAGAAAGAGTGCGTATGGAGGGAGAGATTACAGGAGAGTACATAACACAAAGAAAGAAATAAATAAAAGGAGAGAGAGGGAGAGAGAAAGAGAGGAGGAGAGAAAGAGAGGAGGAGAGAAAGAGAGAAAGAGAGAAAGAGAGGAGAAGAGAGAAAGAGAGAAAGAGAGAAGAGAGAGAGAGAGAGAGAGAGAGAGAGAGGGAGAGAGGGAGAGAGATAGATAGATAGATAGAGAGAGAGAGAGAGATAGATAGAGAGAGAGAGAGAGAGAGAGAGAGAGGAAGATATTATAGGAGAGTAAATAACACATAGAAAGAAGGAGAGAGGGGGGAAGGAGGGAGAGGGAGGGTGGTGATATTATAAAAGAGAGTAAATACCACATAGAAAAGAGGAGGAGAGAGAGATAGAGGAAGGGATGGATAGATTATAAAAGAGAGTAAATATCACAGTGAAAAAAGCAAGAGAGAGAGAGAGAGGATCACATGGACGTTCACTTATATCCCTAGCTTTTCAATTTGAGAGTACGTGTGAGTGATAAAAAGAAGGAAGAGAGAGAGAGAAGGAGATGTATGTAGAGATAGAAAGAGACAGCTGGGATGGCACGGAATGGGGAAGTAATGAGATTAGCATAGGATTATGAGGGAGGTTGAAGTGTTATATTTGCTCCCGTGGTTGAGAGATGTGTGGGAGAGAAGTGGAGGAAGGAGACACTCTGGTGGGGAGGGGAGACATAGGGAATAGGAGAGATAGTCTTGGGGAGGGATTGAGGGATGAATGGCATATTACATCTCATAACTCATTTGCTCTAACATAGTTTTAGGTAAAGCTCTAAAACCATCCTCAGTAGTTTGATCGATAAGGCGGCGGACTTGTAACCTGGAGGTCGGTGCTTCAAACCCGGTTTCATCGTAGATTTAGTAAAGCGAGTTTGAGTAGTTGTGATATCACGAAAGTGATTACCACTAACTGATAACTTTTTTTACTCAAATTAAACGAAACAAAAGGTTAATTATTTACATTAATAAAAACCAAGCATTTGTACTAGAGGTGGTTAAGGCGCTAAACTTGTAATGTAAATATGCTAGTGCGTGGATCTATGGTTCGGATCCCACAGTGCGTGGATTTTTATTAGAAACAGTTCGATCAAACATTTTTTAAACTTTATCAAACACACAATGAATTAAAAATACAAGACAAAATATAAGCAATAAAATTAAATAAAGGTTGGGGGCATTTTCTGATTTTCTTTTGGATTTTCTTCTTTAATTTAAGTGTGTAACCACATAGTATAATAACACTGTGAGGGTCATGTGCTTGAAGAGTTCCACCAGACTACCAGAGGGTGTATTATTAGTCACCCTGTATACCCGACATAGTGGATTATTGTTGAACACAAATTTCCCTCACTACGTGGAATAGCAAACTACAACAACAAAAATCTTATCCCGACTTTTCCCTCTCTCCTCCTCCTCTTCCTCCTCCTCTTCTCTCCTTTTTATATCTTTCTCCATCTTCTTCTCTCTAATGATTTCTCTCTCTTTTCTCTGTCTCTCTCACACATGCATATTCACTCAAGAATATCTCTTTTCTCTCTCTCTCTCTCTCTCTTTCCCCCTCCTCTCTATCACTTTCTCTACCTCATTCTAATACTTATTTTCTCTCTCTCTAGCTCCCCCCATATCTTTATGTCTGTCCCTCTCACACATGCATATTCACTCAGAAACCTCTATCCCTCCTTTTTTATCTATACCTTTCACACATGCATCACACTCAGAAACCACTTATCTTGTAATATTAGCATAGATCACCATCTCAAAAGGGAGTAGGAAAAACCAGACGATATGAAAGAGGATGAAAGCAGAGGAGAAATCAGAGAGAGAAAGAGAGCGTAGGGAGGGAGAGATTATAGGAGAGTACATAACACAAATAAAGAAAGAATAGAAGGAGAGAGAGGGAGAGAGAGGGAGAGAGAGAGAGAGAGGAGGTATTATAGGAGAGTAAATAACACAAAGAAAGAAGGAGAGAGAGAGGGGGGGGAAGGAAGGAGAGGGAAGGTGGTGATATTATAAAAGAGAGTAAATACCACATAGAAAAGAGGAGGAGAGAGAGATAGAGGAAGGGATGGATAGATTATAAAATAGAGTAAATATCAGAGTGAAAAAAGAGAGAGAGAGGATCACATGGACGTTCACTTATATCCCTAGCTTTTCAATTTGAGAGTACGTGTGAGTGATAAAAAGAAGGAAGATAGAGAGAGAAGGAGATGTATGTAGAGATAGAAAGAGACAGCTGGGATGGCATGGAATGGGGAAGTAATGAGATTAGCATAGGATTATGAGGGAGGTTGAAGTGTTATATTTGCTCCCGTGGTTGAGAGATGTGTGGGAGAGAAGTGGAGGAAGGAGACACTCTGGTGGGGAGGGGAGACATAGGGAATAGGAGAGATAGTCTTGGGGAGGGAGTGAGGGATGGAAGTGCAGTGGCAGAGAGTGTAATGAAAGGAGTATGGGTTGGGAAGAGAAAGTAGACGAGGGGAGAGTATGTAAGATGGTATGGGAGGGAGTGTGTTTGTTTGAGGGGAGGAGAGAGAAAAGGAGGACAGATATGGTGGGAGGGAGATTGCTGTGGGAAAGAGTGAAAAACTTGTAGAAAAGGGGGATTAAAAAATGGGGAGGTAGATTTCCCCATTGTATACTCCAGTACCTTTGTAGTAGAAAGGGATCTAGTTTATTTGCATAGCCACTGGAGCACATTGTGTCCTGTGTTGTACTGGCTTTTATCTCTTTCTCCCTTCTCCCTTTCGGTTTTTATTATTGTAAAAGACTTCTCACTTTTATTATTAGTTTCTGATACATCTCTATTTCTTTGATACCCTGTTCTACTTTATTGTCCTCTACAAGCTGAGTGATGGTTGATGGTGTTTATGCGTGTGAGATAGACCTGAGTGGATGATTCAGATAGTTTGTGTCAAATGCATTCGTGTGTGCGTGTGAGAGAGATAGAAAAACAGACAGAACAAGGGTGGTGTGGAAGAGAATGCCGTAGCTATTAGCACCGCCCTTGATCAAGTTTTGTTTAATAATTTCATCTTTGTTTCTTGTAAATTGTATATACTACTATATTTTGTAAATAAAACTTGATTAAATCTGTTTAATAATAATAATAAAATGAGAGAAAGACATAAGAACAAAACAAAAGAAGCTCTAACAATTAGAAAAGGATATTTTATATATGAACAGGTAAGTATTGAGACTTGAAAGCATAATTTAGAAATGAAGATCCTCTTCCCTCGCAGCAGGGATAATAATTTAATGATCTTTTTATGTCTTACCGAAAAAAAGTAATTAGGATTATAGCTATTACATAGATAGTATGGCAATCACCATTAACATAACTTGAGTATTACTTTTCAATAATAATCATTATGTGATCACTATCACTACTATTTTAACAATAACCATTATGGGATCATTAATGTAATAATCATAATTATTATTATAATTATCCATCCTATTTGAATGGTATTGGAATTTGGATTGAGTACTGCGGAGGCAAAAGTTAGTATTTACCTAAACAGATGGGCTGCCTGTAAAAAAACTGCTGGAGCAAAATATAGTTGCCAAACTCTCCAGTAGAAATAACCCTTAGCTGGCTGGTGATAATGGATCCTTTAGTACGTCAGTGAACTACTTGGGAAGTTGACTGCAAGAAGCCATTTTCCACCACCTAAACCTAACCATCACTTTGAGTGCAATTATTATGTGGTCACATTCTCAAACAAATCAGTCACTGTTTAAGTAGAACAACTCTAACGACCGGCGGCGTCCAATTCAACCCCGAAAACATGTTGGCAATACCTCTTTGTGTAGGTTTAGGAAAAATAAATATAGGGCCATGCCTCGTCCGCAACTCATGTGCAGCCCTACTGACTGATAGTTCTTTCTGCTCCTCCAAACAGAATATTTAGTCAAACAATAGGAAAGGAATTTCTTATTAATTCCGGACCCAACGGGAAGGGATCCCAAAGATACCTTCTTTTGAGAGCTAATACATTTTCGACTAATGATTTAACTGCCTTCTGAATCAGATTACCTACTGGGGCGTTTGATTCAATTTTTGTGTTCGATAGATGTATCCGTATCTCTTTCTTTTATTCGGAATGAATCATCATTGGTTTCTTCGTTCTTACAAGTATTTCTTTATGGATATAGAATTTTGGCTTTTAAGTCATGGAGGACCACGACTTGGTATGCTTTATTTACTTGACCTATTCTTTAGTAATAAAACTTATAAAATATCCAATATATTTTCAAATATCTTTGTGGAAAGTTGCTCGTACATATATAAAAAGTTAGGGCAACTTTCGAAGGTACTTCCTCTGTTTTTTCAGGAGAACAATTTTTTTATTATTAATTCATAAAGAGTAATTTTATCTTCCTTCTCTGTTTCAGGTATGTACCACTTGTCCAGTTACAATATAGAATTATCAATCATATCTTCTATATTTGTATCAGTCAGGTAAAAAATTCAATGTCAATAAAAAGCCATTTGAAAATTTCGAGCACTTCATGAAACCTTTTTGTCTCGAATTTCAATTGGTAAGTGTTGCAAAGCGTTGCGAAGTCAGTGGGATTCGATCTCATTTGATCCTATGAAGAAAAAAAATTGTTGCACTCAGTGAGATCCCAACTTTAGTCTCGTTTGTGTACCTACCAGGCGTGGCCGGTGCTAAGGAGCTACGGAACTGCAGCACCCCCAGACGAAAAGGAAAAAAAGGGTGTTTTTCAAGTCCTAGATCGTACACAATGAAAATCATTAGATATTTCTAGAATAATCAATTTATAATTATACTTGAGAAAGGTCATAACTCAAGGATGGTTTGGAATTTTGGACTTTTGAAAGTTTTCCTGGAATCGTACGACAATTTCATTTGGGGTCAACTCTCATAATTTTTTTGCTATCTCTTACCGTTTCGCCCAAACATTTCGGACACACAAAGATACAAAGCCCGTCCATATTTCTCATTTATTTATATTTAAATAGAAAATTGATTTACATGGTAAACAAACTCAAACTCGTGAGGTACCAAGAGAGCGACTCGGTAAATCCCATTTTTTTTTTTTTAATCGGGTTTTAACGTCGCTTTCAACGCCAGTCAACACACGGTATTACCCTCCATTCGCAGGAACCACAAACCTGCGACTCACATTGACCTCACCATGCCTATGGGGCCGGAAAGCCAGGTCACGAGATTAGAATTTGACATGTCACCATCCAAGTCTTAACCCTCGCTGGATGTCGCTTAACTTCGGTGTTCTGAAGGGAAACCGGTGTATTCAACATGCCATCGACGCTGGCTAAATCCCATTTTAATACAGTTTATGTGGCAGCAGCCCAAGACATTTCCCCACTGTCCGCGCCTGGTACCTACTACATATTATTGTTTGTAAGTGTCATAGTTAGAAATAGCACATGACCATCTGATGCATAGCACGAGGTGCGTATTTCTGCACAAACACTCCTTGCTCATTACCATAGAGCCCCGCCCAGGTCAGGGACCATTAACCATCGTCCGGCCAAACCGTCAGGGATCATTAGACCGTAGTATTGCGGATATGCGATGGCCCTTTTCCATTCAGTCTCTATCACATGCTGAGCATTGTAGGGCTGTGCTTGCCCCTTGTAAAGCTGATGGACAGTTGAATAATCGTAGGTAAAAAAAAATCATTAATATTCCTGGAGCATGAACGCGCTAGTCTAGTAATCCAGGTAACGTAGGGATCCGTTGGTTCGAATCCACCCAGTGCATGAATTTTTCCTCTTCATTTGAGTTTATGACAACATAATAATAGGAACTCTGAGGGTTAGAAAATTCTTTGAGCTTTAACCTCGCCTGGTGGTTACCTTCCAATAAAGATTGTTATTATTATTATAAAAAGGTGTTGATTTTTTTTTTTAATGATGAGTGTTTCACAGCCTTTTTTTCGTAGACATGAAACTGCTTGTGATTTCTTTACGTCTCTTCATCGAGGTTATTCGAGACATGGGTTATCACAACTTACCAATCAAGGTCACAATAGATCTAATTAGGTCGCAGTGTTAATTATAAGGGTGTCAGTATAAAACCCTGGAACCAGGTCAGATAATAATACCAACCATCTACCCCACACTACAGTCTTCGAATTTGAACGTTCACCTATACAAATCCTAACCACGCTGGACATTTTCAAAATAGTCAGTGGTAAAAATCACAGTAGTATTTCATGTCTCTATAGGGAAATTAAAGTTTTTTTTTCACTGCAGAATAGGTAGACATGGTTATTTATTTATGTATTTTCAATATTGTCTGTTCGAACAGATCGATTAAATGAGATACAAATGTTATACCTACATCTGTGAACCAGAATTTTTTAGGTGTATTAAGTTACGGTGTATTAAGTACAGGATAAATGACTTCCTGATTTGGCTAATTTTTACCTCATAGATTTCCAGGGACGGGTTTCACTGAAAACCCTACAACCAGGTCAGATAATGATAATGTCCATCAGGGAAATAGAATAGAATATACCTTGTTTTTACTGCCGAGGTAAGACTGAAAAATCCCTTTACTCCAGCAGTCAAACGGTCTTATATATTTTATAGGATAAATGTGTTGCATGAGTAAGGTTAAGGCTTAAAATATTCCGTCAATTTTTGTGATCTAGGTCCGAATGAATGAACGCTGATGTGGAGGACATTGTTACTATAGTATCTGATTTCAGTTCTGTGATTGGCTGTTATCATGGTAATAACAGCACTTTAGTAACAGTATCCCACTTAGCGTCGTCCATTAACTCGGGGCCTAATAATAATAACACTCTTTAGTGGAAGGTAACCACCACCACCAGGCGAGGTTAATGCTCAAATGATTTTCTACCACCTAACCTCAGAGTCTTATTATTATGTGGTCACAAACTCAGAAATAATGAGGAAAAATTCATGCACTGGGTGGGATTCGAACCAACGGATCCCTAAGCTACCTGGATTACCAGACTAGGATTAGTAGGTAGGTTCCTAGTAACACTGGTTCATACCAGCATATGAAGTGAACACTATGAACAAGTTAGTGGGTACATGGAACACTGGGACTAACGTAACAAAAACACGGGTTGCGTTCTAAACTCTTCTTTACGGAATAAGATTGTTCTGAAAAAGAATTGAAGTTCTCCTCTGGGGACGACGTTAAATTGAATGAAAATTTGTAAGATAAGATGAGAGAGAGAAGACAGTGCGATAAAGAGGAGTATAATATAGTAAGAGGAAGGGGAGAAAAATGGAATAGAAAGAACAGAGAGAAGGGAGAGTGAGAGAGGAAAAGAAAGAAAGAGAGAGAGAAGGACAAAATGGGAGGGGAAGGAGAGATTATTCTGATTCCAACACCTTTAGCCTTTTTAGCCACTGGGGAAATAGAATAGTAGAAAACCATTTTACCTTTTTCTATCTCTCCACCCATTCCTTCCCTCTCTATTCCTCTCCCCAATTTTCTCTCTCTCTTTCTCTACCTCTCGTACCTCCTATTTTTCTTTACCTCTCGCTGTCTCACTCCATTTTAATATTATGCTTAATATCTTCCCCGTGTAGATTACATGTTCACAATTTTGTACTTGTCAGAAGGAAATCAATTTTCTCTCTCTTTATCTGTCTATCTATGTATCTATCTAACGCTCTCTCTATCCATCTTTCCATCTATGTCTTGCTATTTCACCTCAATGCAAGTTATATCTATACATTATCGCTTGATTTCAGTCAGCATAGTAGTGAATGAATATAAACGTCTCAACAATACTTGAGTCAGTAGAGTATGAATCTCCCGGCCTACTCAAGTCAGAACTCGCAGAGCAGAATAAAACTTTCTCACCGAACTGGATTTGCTGACGCGACAATGTTTGTGTTTCAAGTTACATGAGGTATTAAATCAGCCGAGCGAATTATGAAATGTAAATGTTGCGAATATTATGAATGTAGAATCAGCATATTTCCATTGCTCTGTATTAATGGTGTTTGTTCTGCTGCTGATCGTACGGCTGGAGTGAAGCTGAACATTTCTTGAAATAGTTTCCTTTTCTAGGAACTAGAATGTGAGTCAGCAGAGATGACACGGCGATTACACCAGTTCTTCACGAATCAGCTCATTTTCCACCCTAATACTCAGGTTGGGTGAGGTTCATTTGAGTAGCTGAAACAATTGACCAGCAAAAGCATGGTGAAACCTCCATTGCATAATTAGAATAAGACGAACCGATATTTATGAAGTACTTACATGTTTATGTTTTCGTAAATATATTTATAATAATTATGTATCGACATGCTACTTACGATAGATATCGGGATAAGTACTGTGTTTGTTTTTGTAAATAAAACAATTGTTATGTTTGTGCTTATGAATGTAACATTTACTACAACTTCTTAGTAAAAACAATTCATACATACATTTCCCACGTTTATAAATTGAAATTGTTTTCATTCATTATTAAAACTGATAGCTTGTTGAAATTCCATCAATATCGTTCATAGTAGTTCATTCAGTCAGCACGAATAAAACTCTTTGAGTTGGCCGTTCTAGGAATTTAGTCGATATTTTGTGAGTCAGGTATATCTATATCATGTGTTAGTGGAGAAGATGTATGATTTGCTGATCAATCAGCATTATTGGAAGGCAATAATAATATACCTGCAGGTCCTACAGTTTGCTTATAAGGCCTAAGTAGTACTACTATAGCTCAGCAGTTAATTTGGTATACGATTTTGCACTTGTATATAAAATGTTTTATAATAATACGAGTCAGCAGTTGATTTGATGTAGGTAATTATTAATTATTACTTGGTCGATTTTCTATATACCAACAAGCAAGACTGGCCCCTGGTCTGCTGGTTTTACATAGATATAGATATGGAGGACATTTTGCACAAGATTCTCACATTTACGACTAAACTTTGAACTTATCAAGGAAAAAGCTAATGGCTTTCTCCAGCAGACAAACAAATGGGAAAGAAAATACCGAGGACAGAGGAAAAGAATGGGAAGGAAAAAGATTTCTCTCCCTTGAAAAAAAAAAAAGAGAGAGAGAAAAAACAGGACAAATTATGCTGTTAAAACAACCCCCCGTTCTAGAGCAGCATTCTCTGTGGGCGAGGTTTGGGGGGTGGGGGGGGGCACCTGATGATAGATAAGAGAAGAAGGAATGAGTACGAGGACGTAGGAAGAGAGGGAAGTAGAAGGTAGTAGTGAGGAGTTAGGAGAGTTGGGGGAGAGAAAAGTGAGGGAGGGGGTAGTGAAGGGAGGTGAGGTTGAAGGAAAGGAGTGTGAGGGAATAGCTAGAGGGTAGAAAGTAAGGTGGGGAACTGAGAGGAGGGAGGACAGGGGGTGTGTTTGGTGGGGGTTCAGGGGCAAGTGGGGGGGCTGAGACTTCGGGCGGCCTTCTGGGCCAGCAGACTTAGCGGCGACCGATATACTTTGGCTCGTCGCTGGTTGCGTTGTTTCAGAGTTCGCTATTTGTAATGGATGGGCGGGCGGCCAGGCGAGGATTCGGAGAGTTGCTTTTGTTATCTTTGCGTCGAAATTTTTCTATTAGAAGTCGGGTTCGAATTAAAAGAAATTGAGACTTTTAAAAGAATTTATTATGGGTTAGTCGTGGGTTCGAAACCCAGCCGGGACATGACAAGTTATCCTCCCATTTGGGATTTTTACCACATAATAATATGTCTTGGGCTTACTGCTGAATAAATGGGACTTAATAGTCCTATTTGGGCAATATAAATCAGGCGATATTATTATTTATCATTATTTTCTTGTCAATTCGTGGGTTAATTGGAAACTGCAATAAAAATTGCAAATTTTGAATATCATGTTGAACTTGATTCCTTAAGTCAGCAAAATTTTGACCTCGCGGCCGATCATTCAGCAGAAGAATCTTGCAGCAGCACGGGCTTACTGATTTTCTCTTACTTCTCTTTCTCTCCTCTCATATTCACACTCACAACTCTCTCCCTCTCTCTCGCTCTCTCTCTCTCTCTCCCTCCCTCCCTCCCTCCCCCCTCAGATTCACACTCACAACTCTCTCCCTCTCTCTCTTTCTTCTTGAATAAAATTGTATCTTCTTTTTCTTCTCTTTTTTGTCAATTTTTGGCAAATGTATTTCTTGTTGTTTTATTCAAATTTTTGCTTCCCTCCATATATTTCGAACCCTTCGTATCGAATTACCAAAGTTTTTCATTTCTAAACAAGACAAAATATGCTTTCGAAAATCGCAAAACAGGAAAAAGCTTTCTGCTATGTGTGAATGTGGGATGGAAATTTTACATACTCATTTTTGCTTCGAATTTTTTGTGTGTTTCTGTCATTTACATAGGAGCTGTTTGAATAAGCATATTTTCTTAAAGTATATTTTGTTCTAACTTCTATTACAAAACTAATAAGTAACTTGATAAATTTTGTGAGGCTGGGTGACGTTAATTAATGTGGGTAGCTGGTACAATTCCCAGCGAATGGAGGGTAAAACCCCCGTGCTAATTAGGACGTTAAATCAAATAGAATCTTTGGTGTTAGGAAAGGCATCCAGCCGCAAATCATGTGCCACAACCAACCAGCCTCAACCATGAGGTTGAACAATGCCGACATCAAGTAGGATTGGGAAATTGGGAAGAAAGTTTCACCGCGTAGACCAGAGAGAAAATTGTGAAAATCGCTGTTTTAGGACTACCTGTCTTGCGCTGATATGACACTGCTGGACTCCTGATAGTCTGAATAAAGTAGTCGTCAGCGAGCCAGCGCTGCAGCGATGACAGGTTAAGTACACCAGTACTGTCACTCAAGTTAAGGAACGTCGAGCGATGCTAGGATTTTTATGGGTTATGATTTGGTCCCATTTTCGGCCCAATCCAGGATAGGTGAGGCTCATGTGGGGAGTAGTGTGTGAATTTCCAGTGATGGAAGGTAAGAGGTAAGAAGTTAAGAGAGAACCCGAGATTCAAATATGTGATTTTAAAGTGACCAGACATCGAGAGAAAAAAAAACTTTATTTTTAGCTTACCTTCGGATAACAAGGCTCTCAACACTATCTTACCGTGGCGCAAGCATTGGCTGGGATTAAAACGAAATGCAAACAAAACACTTGGCAATTTTTCTTTTGAAGATTAAAGCCGTGCGATTAACATGTCTACACCCGGCTTGAGAGTGATAGAAACAATATTGATGATGATATCATTACGAAAATACAAATCCCACCATCAGTTACACAGATACAGGATGTTACCAAAGCTATTGGAAGACAATCGTCTAAACACCTGTAGGTACTACTTTAATCAGACTGGAGTCTCAGTAAAAAGCTGGAAATATCTGAATCAATTTTAAAAAATCAGTTTCGCAAAAAAAGCAAACTTACCTATTTGCCTTTAATTAAATAAATAAAAAATATGAAAAAATTGAAATCGGAGCAGAAAAATATTATTTTTACAAAAACGATTACAAAATACTTCAGATTTCTAATATTAAAAATCTGGTGTAAACATCACACGACTTTCCTTATCCCCAAAAAGGAGTCAAATTCCGCCACTGGTGACTCAACGGTAACAGATAACTAAAAACCAATGCCAAATTCGTAATCAGCACTTCAAAATCATTGAATTTGATATGTCACAACCCCCATGTAGGATGAATAATAAAAAAGTTAGTCAAAGCGGGTCCCCCCCAAATACCGGTAAATTGGGGCCGAGTTCCAAAAAGTTCAAGATATCAAAAAAATGATCAGAATAGACCCCTATTATTTTTTTGATTTAAGAAAATGTTGTTCTCTAAAAATTTTTGTATCTTTAACCAATTTAAAGAAGCGGCGCTTGCGGCTAGCATTTGCGGCCCTGTGGCCGCAGAATGCGGCCGATTTCAACCAAAAGTTTCGTGTTCGTCTGGTTATAAAATTATTTTGTGTACCAAATTTCAAGTCTCTAGCTTTACCGTTCTTGAGATATCCTGTTCACACACACACACACAGACAGACAGACAGACAGACGCACGGACCAATGGCTGAAAACAACTTTTTTGGTATCCTGAGGCCATGATTCGTCCAGAAATGTGAAAAACTGGGTAGGTCAAATTTTCGACGAATACAATACTTTCCTTATTATAAGATAAGGAAAGTAAAAAATTCTCGGAGGTAAAATGTAAAAACATTTAAAAATGACCACTATATTCGAATTTGGTGATCATGAATACCTCTCCTTGATAATATTGTCTATATGCTGTAAGTATGGATTTTTTTGTTTTTTTTTTTTACAAATACGAACACAATACTTCCAATTTCTTATATTAGAAATTTCTCGGAAGTAATAGTAGGAATGTAGGAACAATTTATTGTGAGAAGAACAAAACTTCTCATTGTTCAGTTCCACACTGTATATCTGACCATACGTTGCCATTTTGCCAAATATCCATCAATGTTGACTTAAGACACTGTAAGACTTAAGACACTGACTGAAGACACTTAAGAGTGTGGGTTTCTCTTTTTTATTCGTATATTAAAAAAAAAAAAAATGTATATTATCTTTCTTATGTATTTCTTTATATACTTGTTTTTTCTGATACATATTTGCCATATCCTTGTATAAAAGTATTTGTACATTTTAATTTTGATCTTGATCGAATCATCGAACATAGACTATTATGCTTTGCGATTATGTGCGACCGAGCATTTATCACGGAGTCAAGCATAAAGAATTGTGTATACTCTCAGTGTTTTTGCTATCGGGTAATATGAGTCATTATGACGTAACTATTGTGTGCGGGTGGTGGGGAAGTGCATTGAACGTGCAATACACGAGGCCCGGTGTAGTGGTGTAGATAAGCTTGGCTGCTGAATTGCAAGGCGTGGGTTTGAAACTGGCAGAAGGGGAAAAATTCTACAAAACACTGAAAATATGACACAGAAGTCATGAAAATATGGAGGCGTATGGCGTTGTAAACGAGAGTAAACAATGGAAATTTTTTACATAGATTTAGAAAGTAGATAACGAACTCTGGTCGAGAACTGGAGCACCCCTGTTACCTAGGAAATAGCATACACTGCCTCAATAGAAAATGGCGGATTCACATAAGATGCACAGAGAGCATTTGGAGTTCTTCATCTAATTATTTTTTATGCTTTTTCACACCAACCCAGTTAGAGTCAGTCAAGACTATTATGTGTATCTCACGCAGCTATGCAAGAGCTTAGCAAAGAGGTGAATACAAACAGAAGTACAAGATCTGACACTGGTTAAGGTATATGAAGAATAGAAAACGCTGTTCACAACACATTAGATAGCATGGATAATGCAATAGAAGACAGTATTCTATGTTGTTTATGTACGGGAGAGAATTGTTTTTAGCAGATTAAACTAGAAAACCAACGAGGGAGAGAAAGGGGGAGGGAAGAGATGAAGAAATAATAGAAAAGTAGATAAGAGAAAATAAAAAGAAAGTGTGCATGTGTGGAACAACCGAGGAATAAACACAGATAAATAGGTGAAGATAAAGAAAGTGGTTGGGATAGAAGCGAGCGGTGTAGAATGAGGAGGAAGGAGAGAGAAAGAGGAGGAGAGAGTGTGAAAAAAAGAGAAAAATATTAAAGGGGAGAGAGGAGTATGTGAAAGAGAGAGAGAGACAAAGGAGGAGAGAGCAAGAGAAAAAGAGAAAAATATTAAAGGGGAGAGAGGAGAGTGTGAAAGAGAGAGAAAGAAGAAGAGAGACAGAGTGTGTGAAAGAAAAGCAGAGAAATATTAAAAAGGAGAGATAGTAAGGGAGAAAAAGAGAGAGGGAGAGAGAAGACAGTAGAAGTAAGAAGATGAGGTAAATTGAGTAAAGGCAAAGGAACTGTATGAGACAGAGAAGGAAAGGATCATCAGTTTCCGTGCTATGCACGAGTCAGAAGAAATGAGGTGTGAAAACGGGGTCGACCCTCATTTCTGCAATCAGGAAAATGGGAACTGGGAAATTCATTGATTTGTTGGTTCAACAATAGAATTTACAGCTGCTCAGGTTATACCCTGAAACTTCAACCAACGGAGTAATAAAATAAAGCAGTCTGAATTATGCCAACACAACTCCTTGATTGTTTCAATTTGAGAGAAGTGTCTTTATTCAGGAATAAAGGCAATGTATGTACAATGTACACGGAATAAAATTAATATATGAAGCTGATCTCAAATGCTCAAACTTCGTACATTACATGGTAGTATTAAGATTATTATTATTATTAGTAGTCGTAGTATTTCGTTATTGTAAAACCAGTTAATTTTTCAAGTAGGGGAAGGTTTGCTAAAACCGGGTAGTCTGCTAATATCGGGTACCACTGTTTCCGACGATACTGCTAATGTCATCTATGAACTGATTACAAAAACTAAAATTTCTTCCTAGCAGAGCGTAACTTTTGTAAAAAAACCAATTTCATTTCGAGTCATTTCGCTCTGATTTGAGGTTCTAGTTTTGCTCGTGTTATTTCCTTATTTTCGAGCCCACAGTTATCGAGTGACTTTTAACGGCTATTTGTGCTGAAAATTCATGGTAAGTCTGTAAAGCTGTTACTTAAAAAGTGTTATTTCATATCATAATTAAATCTTTTTAATATCATTTTGCATGTCTTGGTTATTCAATATTTTTTACAGAAAGTCATGAGTCTGTTCATACCGGGTACTTTGGGGTTGATAAAACCGGGTACAGATTTTCAGGTACCCGATTTGAGCAGCCTATTTTTTCCTTAGTGTTGTGTGTATTTTTATGTGCTTACATTTTTTTAAGTTGTCTTTGATATGTCTCTGGATATTTTTTCAGGGAAGATATTGAAGGTAAGTAGGTGAGCAAGTAGGGACCTGCTACATATTATTTTTTAATGACATTCAATTATTTTTCTCATTTTTTATATATATTTTTAGGTGTCACAATGTCGAACCCTCCAAGGTATGCTTTTTATTACCCACCTATTGTTTTTTTTTAAGCAATTTTCCTTATATTTTGGTACAATTCCTATTCTAATTATTTTTTACAATGTCAAGAAAGATAGTTGTAAGTTTTACCTTTATGAATACCTACAAGTGTGTTTCCTATTTTATTTTTCGAAAATTTAGGTTCAAAATTTGTTCCTTCTTGTTGTATGCCATTCGAAAAATAATTATTTTTTTACATTGAAATTACTTATGCTCATAAATAAAAATAAAAAAATGTTTCAATAAACATCATTGAACTTTTTATCAATGTCTTCCATAGGAAATATAGGGGTACCCGGTTCTGTCATACCCAGTACCCGGTTCTGAAAGACCGGGTTGACAGAACCGGGTACTTTGACTTTTTTGGAAAAAAATACATTTTAGAAAAAATGGCAATACATAGTGACGTATCGTTTTCAAATTTAGATAGCCAACAAAGTTGTGAATGTTTTTCAGTTTAATTTGCTGAGATGATGATAATGGCTTTTCCGCTAGATGGCCTAGAAAACTAAGTACCCGGTTTTGGGAGACCTTCCCCTACCCCCCTAAGCATCAGAAACCCGACTTACCCCCTTCTTACTCAAGTAAATCCAGCAGTATTAGGTATTAACTGAATGTCTCATCTTCCTCTCTTTCACTTTTTTCCATTGGAATACAATTTTTTTCTTGGGGGAAAAAATTGAGAGAGCAGATTTTTGGCGCCCACATTACTCAGGAGGGAGTGGGAGGGTGTCTCAAGTCGACATTTTTTTAGTTTTCATTTAGTTTTTTTAATGGTAGTTTTATATTTTTAACGAGCGTGTTCCACTTCTTTTACGTTCATTTAAAAATTACATACTTTAAAAAAGTAACATTTACATTAATGTCTTCATAGCATGTTCAGGAATGTATGATCGTAGTTCATGAATATTGCTTTGGGTCATTCGAATGGCACTGTGGGTTATCTCATTCAGGGGTGATCAATGCTCTGTAATGTCATGATAGAACTAGCAGTATAGTTGCTGAAGAGGATTCATAATCTCTATTAATACTCAAACCTGTGCATGTCTTGCTGACTATATCCTCTTAGGGGTTGTCTGTTTACAATACCATAGCCCAAACAGTAACATACAGGGTGTCCCACCAAACTTGGACACCTCAAATTACTCGGCCCCTGAAAGAGTTTTTGAAAAATAAAAAAATCTAGGGTACATGTGCTTATTATGCGGTTTCAATTATGAATTTTTTTTTATACAGGGTGGTTCAAAAATCAGAAATTGAGGTGTCAACTTTCGATTTTTAAATGGATCGACCTGAATTTTATTTGATAATTTTACTTCTAAATAATTCCTGAGTACTTTTTTTAACAAAAATATTACATACAGAGTGGTTTTTTTTCGACCAATTTTTTTTCTAAATCTTGAATAACTCGAGTTCGGTTAATTTTTTCGATAACAAGAAGAGAATGTGTTTGTGTAATGAATACACGCACTTTCAATTGGCATCAAAAATTATTATACAGGGTGGTTCATAAGTGAAATAATGACTTGATTTTTTTTAAAACCGAGTTTTTTTAATTTTTTATTTAGGATTAATAATTCTCGTCTAATTTTACACATTTTTCGTTGGTCATATCGAAAAACAAAACTAAAGTGTTGTACAAGGTGAGACATAATTTTTTTGTAACACCCTGTATATGGGCAGTCAAAGAGACGCAAAATTAAATATAAAGACTAAATATGCAAGAAAAACTTTGATTTTTAATTAAACTAAAAAGTTATGGTGTTTTAACTAATATTGTCGCATGGACCACCCTGTAGATATTTTCTTAAACCATCATATGGGTAGTCGAAACTGTCTAAAATTGAACGAGGAGTCCAAATCTGAAAGAAAAAAAAATGTTTTCAAAAATCCATGCTCAATTTTGTGCCTACACCTACCTACTTTTTATTTCAAGTTTTAAAATCATTCAGTGTGGACACCAAATTGAAAATGGCTTCAAATTCGTGTTTTTTACTTGTTTTTCCCACATGATTCGAAGTGTTCGTTGAATTTTATACAACTTAGAGTACCTACATGATAGTTTAAGAAAATATCTACAGGGTGGTCCATTCGACAATATAAGTTAAAAATCCATAACTTTTTAGTTTAATTAAAAATCAAAGTTTTTCTTGCATATTTAGTCTTTATATTTAATTTTGCGTCTCTTTGACGGCCCATATACAGGGTGTTACAAAAAAATTATGTCTCACCCTGTACAACACTTTAGTTTGGTTTTTCGATATGACTAACAAAAAATGTGTAAAATTAGACGATAATTATTAATCCTAAATAAAAAATTAAAAAAACTCGGTTTTAAAAAAAATCAAGTCATTATTTCACTTGTGAAACACCCTGTATAAATTTTTTTGATGTCAATTGAAAGTGCGTGTATTCATTACACAAACACATATTCTTGTTATCGAAAAAATTAACCGAACTTGAGTTATTCAAGATTTAGAAAAAAAATTGGTCGAAAAAAAACCACCCTGTATGTAATATTTTTGTTAAAAAAAGTACTCAGGAATCATTTAAAAGTAAAATTATCAAATAAAATTCAGGTCGATCCATTTAAAAATCGAAAGTTGACACCTCAATTTCTGACTTTTGAACCACCCTGTATATAAAAAAATTCATAATTGAAACCGCATAATAAGCACAAGTACCCTAGATTTTTTTATTTTTCAAAAACTCTTTCAGGGGCCGAGTAATTTGAGGTGTCCAAGTTTGGTGGGACACCCTGTATATTGAAAAATTTCATGAGAGTTGACCCCCTCTAAAACACCGTAAAACTACCTAGAGAATTATTAAAATTAAAATATCTATTACCATTTTCAAGTAGGACACCAGACACGGGAAAAAATCTCAAGGGCGACAAAGTGCTGGGTATTAGCTAGTACCTATGTATCAAAGCTGAAACCAGTGACAAATTATTTACGAGTTCAATTCCCATCATCTGTGACAAAGATTTTTGAAGTTTCATTTCTTCCTTGCGTTATTGAGGAATCAATTTTATAAAAAAAATCATAATCATTTTTAAATTTGGTAATTTTATTACCAAATCATACAACTGGTAGCCCATTCCAGAAACACTTTCCACTCTCCAAATCCCCGAATCTCCGTTTCAACCGTCACACAACGCACTCTGATTGGTTATTGCGTTCAAACTAACCAAGCACAGTGTGATGAAAGGGAGATTTGGAAAGTAGAAAGTGTTTGTGGAACAGGCTACTGGAAACACATACTTTAATTTAGATGAAATTAGAATGTAAATTTGAAAATTCAAATGCAGGAATGAAATGTTTCCAGGTAAACTGAAGTTTGGAGTTCTCACCTTTCTGCTAATTAGGTGTTGGATCGTAAATTTATTAGTGTTCTAATCCTTCAGTGTGATATGGAATGGATATCGAGATGGCGTTATTTCGTGGAAAAATAGGAAACAATGTACTGTATTTTCTGTTTCGCTGAAAAGCTCCAGAGTAGTCTGGAGCGAACAAACTTGGAAAATTAAGAGTCAGTCCCGGTTGCTCAGTAGTCAAAGCGTTGGTCTGGTAATCTTGAGGACTTAGGTTCGAAGCCCAACGAGGACATGACAAGTTTTTCAATTTGGGTTTTGACCACATTACAATGAGACTCGTTAATCCTGATTAGGTATTATAAGGTGATTTTATTATTACTTTCTTTGAAGCTTAATCATGATGGAAATTCCATTCTCATCGGAATTTGGTTTAGGTTTAGAAATATATGGGAGAAAAATACCATCAGCAAAGTCAATAACATATACCTTATACCTACTTATGCCTGTATTTCGTTTAAAAAAATAAGGAGAATGAGGCGTAAAACAGGAAGTATTTGTGGGACAAGAGTGAAGTGGGGTCAAACTTTTTCTTGATTTCTTTTCTGTCATGAACAAGACTGTATGTAACCGATTATTTCAAATGCAGGTACATTTTAAAAGTTTCGGAAGTTTCATGGAAACGTAATTTTCTGTCGGAATTTTTAAGCGTAAATCGGACAAAAAAAAATAAATGTAAACTTTTGTATTCTGCAACTTCCACTGATTGGTACAGAAGCTCACTTTTGACTTCTGAAATACCATTATTAGCTCTTAGGCTTCCTTTTTTTCCCATCCAAATGTCATTATTTGTAACCACACCCCTTTCTTTCCCTTGAATTTAACCATTGTTAAGCTACATTGACGTTGAACCAATGATTTAATCCCCTGTTTTACTCTGAATAAGAAAAATACTTGATGTTACATAACATTGAAAAACGAGATGTTTTGCTACCTCAACCCACACACGTATTATGAAGCCCCCTCCTCCCTGCCTGATGGGGGCAGGGGGCTTCCTCTCCATAATTTACCAATCCCAAACATCTCACTCATGTCCCTTCCGCATGATATAACAAAGTATGTAAAACTGGTTATGACAAAGTATATAACGGTGGATGTAACATGGGATTATGGACACCTCAGGCTGAACACTTTATTTTTCCAGTTAAATTGCCTACTCCGCAAAATTACCCTTTCATATCTTTTGTCTCTCTCTTCCTTTATTGTTTTTTCTTCCTCTTGATATTATTTATTCATATTCCCAATTCATTTGGTCTTCTTTCTCCCTTTCTATCCCTCTTTATCAGTACTTAATCTCATTATCTTTATCTCGTTCTTGTCTCTCTACTCTCAGTATCCTTTCTCTATCTTTTTCTCTTCTTGCTTACCCATCGGTCTCCTTCTTCTCTCTTCCTCCGTTTCAATCATCAGTATCCCTTTTCTATCTCTTTGTCTTTCATATTTAACCTAGTCTGATTCTTTCAATAATTTTTTTTATTATTATTATAATGACTCTTTGTTTTTTGTAGGTATGTAATAGGTATATACGAGTAATCGTATTTAAAAATAAAAAAATTGCAGAAGAAAACTTCATGATGAACCTGAAACAAAAAGGAATATGAAAGAAAAAGAGAGGGATAGAAGGAAGGACACGAGGAAGGAGGGAGGGGGGGGGAGAAAAAGATAGTGAAGAACGGGAAAGAGAATATTTAGATGAAAAAAGGAAATATGGGGTCAGAAGGAACATAAATTTCTTGACAGAGATATGAAAATAAGAAGGCAGTAAAAAAGAAACAAGAGATCAGAAGAAGTAGGGAGAGAAGGAGATAAAGGGAAGAAGAAACTGGGTTTCTTAGAAGTTTCAGGGAAGGAGAATGAGAAGATGGTGTGGGAAGTAAAGAAATGAGAAAGGGAGATGTAGAAATTAATGATAGAAAGAAAGAGAGAAACAGAGGAGGGAAGAGACAGTTACTCATCAAAATTTAAAGTTCCTAATTCTGAATTTTAAGGAATGTTTTTATTCGTGAGTTTTTTTATACATGAACAACACTACACAATACACCACACACATAAGGACATGGAAGGAGCCCAGAAAATTGCTCACCATGACACAATCATGAACACGGAAAGTAAGTAAGTAAGTTACACAGAGAAGTGTATAAAAAAGAGCACAAATGGAAATAAGAGAAGTGTGTGTGTGTGAGAGAGAGAAACTGTGGAAATGGAATGAAGATAAATTAAAGGAAAGAGAGAGAGAGAAAGAGAAAGAAACAAAATATATGATAGAGACCGGGTAGAAGGAAGAGGAAGAGAAATGGGAGGGAAGATAAATTAAAAGAAGGAGAGAGAATTTTTTATGATAAGGACAGATTAAAAAGAAGAGAGAGAGAGAGAAAGAAAATATATGATAGAGACAGGGTAGAAGGAAGAGAAAGAGAAAGGGGAGGGAGAGAAAGGGAGGGAAGAAGATAGAGACTGTGTATAGTTAAGAGAGATACAAAATACTTTATATATGATTGTAGGAATTGTAGGATAGAAGGAAGAGAAAGAGAAAGGGAGGCAGAAGATAGAGACTGGGTAGGTATAGGGAAGGGAGAGACAGAATATATATGATTGTAGGGTAGAAGAAGGAAAGAGGGAAAGGGAGGGAAGAAAAAGGGAAGTGAAAGAAAAAGAACGAGGCATCTCAAAAGCAATTAAGTGTATCTTATTCGAGGATAATTTATTTTTTCCTAAAGAGAGATGAAACTTAATAATTATAATTTTATGCAGAGAAAGAAAAGTGTCTCCTCTTTGAACAATTTTAATGATGTTTTCCGTCGCTCTTCCTCTGGGGGCTGCGGCAGAGAAAATCTGCATTGCTTCATTATGAAAGTGATCTCCATCTTCATTAATTAGGTGAAAACCCTAGTAATCCATCACAGACACTTCTCTTCTCAGACATCTGAATAACTCGGGAAGATTTTTGCACATGTTCTCTTTAAAAATTAAACCCTTATTTTTGATAATTCTAATGTAAAAAAAAACATTTCCTGTAATTTGTTGTCCCTGATTTTTAGGCATATCGGTGTATTTATCATCTTCGTGATATCAAATTTACCATTTGCTTACTAAATCCCGCGACGCTGAAACCGCCCACCCTATCGATCAAGCTTAGTCGTTTTCTTTCCGAAAGGGAAAAAAAATTTAAGCATTTGCAGATCTGGATGTTTTTATAAAACGAATTTTTTTCCTTTGAAAGGAAATTGCTGTGTATCGTACATATTACATACGAATTCACTTTTTTAGAAAAAACCAATCACTCAATATATAAATTTATCAGAAATATCAGAAATAGTGGTATAGTTCTGATAAAATTAACATTCCGGCAGTTCGGCTGACGGATTATAGCAGACAGAACTATTTTGAGAAGAGTAAAAGTAAATCAAAAAAACCTTTTAAATTTTCCCAATATGTTGTTTCCGTCAGGACCTGTTGGCCTTATTTAGTTCGTCAAATATGGAACACAAGATTGACTTTACTTTATAAGTTTAGAGTTTTAGTGGTTACGGGGTCGGTGAAATACCTGCGGAGTTATGCACTCCGCAGTACCATCGCTAGTACAAGCAAAATTAGTAAAACAAGTTAAAAAAAGTTCGTTTTTGTCCTGCTAATCCATAGCTTACAATACAATTTGTAATATAGAGGAAAAATAATAAAGGTATAAGTAAACTTTGTATATATTGCAAATAAAAGTAAATAAATTTTGTAAATAAAAGTTAATAAAATTTAAACAACACAATTAGTTTAAAGTACGACGGACGGCGCGGCGGGCGGTTTTCAAGGGATTTCGACTTGTCAATTTTCCCTTTTTTTTATCCCTGCTGATGTTGAAAGTAAAAAAAAAAATCCCTCGAAATTTCCCGTAATCCACTCGGGGAGCTGTCAGTAGTCAGAAGTGTCCCTCGTATGTTTCTGTCCAGACTCGGTGGACAGTTGTCCGTCCAAGTTGGAATTATCTGCTCGAGTTAGCTTCTGTGATCTCGAGAGAAGGCAGAAAGCGTTCATGAAAATAAGCTGACAGTAAGTAGGCGGCCACACAACGAGGGCCCTGCCTGGTCTATACCCTAGATCCCAGACCCTGATACCTACACCCTATACCCTGGATCCCAGACCCGGACTGTACCTATAGTTTGGTTACATTTTAACGATTTTCGGGACTCTTGGGCCGTTTTAGATTTTAATAACAGGTTAGATTATTTTACGTGGTACTGGTCCACCCCAGGGTCCAGGGTATAGGCCTCCGTTGTGTTGGTGCACTGAGGTTATTGTTTTACCTGGATCATTTTTTAAAAATATTTAAACCTTTTATTGATATTATTTAGAAAGCCAGTTTTTTTGTGTAAATCTATAAAAGAATGTTAATACTTGGACATTCTTGCACCATTGTCGGAATGGTTTTGTCCCCTTTATTAAGGGCAAGGAAAATACAAAAAATTCGACACCATGTAGGTAGTTTTCCTTAAAAAAATGAAATTATTGATGCTAGTATGAACATGAACATTTATGATTATTATTTCTTACATCATCTCCCAGAGTCGTGCTACTGCTGCGGGAAAAACAGAGACTCGACTTTATCTCAAATTTTCCTTTCTCTCCCTTCTTCCTCTTCTCTCTCTTCTCTCTCTCTCTCTCTTCATCTTTCTCTCTTCTTGTCTCTCTCTCTTCCTCTCTCTCTCTCTCTTTATGCCTTTATCAATACTTATTATTTGTGTAATCCTATTTTATAAATTGGTTGGAACATCTGAGATATCAATGGGTTGGGCAAGCTACGACATAATACCACAACTGTCTAAAAGTAGTTGTTTCATAACTAAAGGGATTTGAAGGAAATATTTATTGTTATTTTTTAAGATTATTATTATTACTATTAGATATTTTTTTTTTTAAATATTATTCCTCTCCATTTTCTTCCTCTCCCCTCTTTCCTCTTGATTCTCTCTTCCATCCTTTATTCTTCCTGTCCTCGTGGTGCATTTTCCCTTCTCTGTTCTGTTTGTAGTGTTTTTTTCCCCTCTCTTCTCCCTCTCTCTCCTCCCCTCTCTCTCTTCTCTCCCTCTCTCTCTCTCTCTCTCTCCCCTCTCTCTCTCTCTCTCTCTCTCTCTCAAATTTGCAAGGGACAAGGGGGTTTATTTACATTTCAAATATTCATAACTTTTTCTGCACTCTCTCTCTCTCTCTCTCTCTCTCTACTCTATCTCTGTCAGTGGTAGTTTGTTTGCTCTTTCGCTCTTTCTTTCTTCCTCTTTTCTCTCTCTCTCTTTATTTTCCCTCTTTTTTTGGCCCATGTTTCTCTCTTCTGTTTTCTCTCCACTCTCTCTTCCTTCTCAGTATCCTTCTCCTGTCCATTCTCGTTCCTACTCAGGCCTCTCTGTTCTGTAGCGGGTATGATGTACACAGGACACTGGGACACAGATAGGGTACAGGCCTGGGTAACTAGATTAGACTACCATGGTCCCTCTGTTTGCCTTCAAGTGGTTCCCAAACCATAGTGCTGAAGGAAATAGAAATCTGTGGTACACCCTTTCACTCGTTAACTTTTTTTCCCATCCGAAGTGTTAAATTCTCAGAAGTATAAAGTTAACTCAACAGAACTTTTTACCCATCCGGAACCTTGAATTCTCAAATGAATGCGATAAAAATACCGCAACAAAAAATATATGGTGTACGAAAAAATTCCAACTCATTCTTAGCGATTATTTTTTTATTTACGAAAGTACAAAGTTAATTAGTTAGAACCATTATACATTTATGCTATACTATTTTACATAAACACACATACACCAAATACACCACAACACCGGGACATGAAAGGAGCCCAGAAAGTTGTTTTGGGGCGTCCACAGGTTATACCCCATCAATCCTTCCATCACCCATGACACAACCCATGGACACGAAGAATGTAAGTTAGTAATGTTTAAAGTATGTTACACACTGTATACCTCACATATTAACCCCTATAATGGTATGGTCTAAAACTAGGACATCCTCTGTTGAGAGGGTGTCAATGAGGAATCATCATCTAGAGGAAGGGTTGGGTGGAAGAGATTGCCATAGGCAATAACCCCGCCCTATAGTTAGGGCATATGTTTTCAAATATTTTCTATTCTTTCTTATTTTTATTGTATATATTGTTTTTCTCATTTTTTCACTGTTAAAATTATTATTTGTATGTACATAATGTCCTTTTGTATCTAATAAAGAATTGTATAATAATAATAATAATAGATAAATAGATAATGCTGTCTGATCAGATAATGCTAAACTGTCACGTCCTTCTATGTTTAAGAACAAAAAAGTGTGTCAAATTAGGAACCACTGAACTCCCATTGATACTTATATATCTATTTATTTAAAAAATATTTATTTATATAATAAATCCCAGGCACATAAAAAACATGCAAAAAATGCATTATACAATTTTTGTAATGAATACATATTATAAATATATTATGTATATGAAAAGTGCATACATGACCTAAACATACCTAAATATTACATTGTACCTATATGTATATGTATACCTACTATTGTGTATTAGGTAATATGTACACGTGTATAGTAGAAGGCTTATAATAATAATATTTAATTGTCCTGGGTAAAACATGCAATGTTTATTTTTTATTTATTTCCCATTTTTTTTAGTACAAAAAAAATTAAAATATTTTTAATTATTGTTTGTTAACATTTTTGCATAATATTACCTCCTCAGATTCTTTCCTGTTGCCACAATAGAATGAGTACCCACATATTAGGTATACTATATACATATAATTACCTTTCTTTTTAATACATTTAATTTTGAACACGGCTATAATAGGATTTTACACTTAGTTAATACCTAGGTATTACAAATTATTATAATATAATAGAAACTTTTATAATCCTTGAATTCAGATCCCAAAGCCCAACTAATGCATGGATATTTCCATTGGTTTCAGCATCCGAGCATACAGAGTAATACAGGGCTCTGTATGAACAGGTGTTGAAAAATCGGCGGCGCCGAAACGCTATACGTCAAAACCTCACTGAGTTGAGTTAGGAAAAAAAATATCGGGCCATGCCTCGTGAACATTTGGGACTTTCACCCTCTCTAGTAGTTAACCTCTATCGAAGTATCTATTATAGAGATAGCGCCGTATTCAGGCCTGAAACGATGTACGGCAATACCTCACTTTGTAGAGTTGGGTTTAAAAAAATAAATATAGAGCCATGCCTTGGGGCGTAACTTGGGTGCAGACGTAGAAAACACTTACAACTTTCACCCTCTCTAGTGGTTATCCTCCATCGAATTATCTATTTTAGAGATCATTGTGTGTCAGAGTTTTATGTGTTACACTCGCCACGATTAAATGTACCTAATATGATACCACCACCACCATGTCTTAATTCACTTTGATCTAAATTCCTTGACTTGATTTTGTCGACGTGCCTTATTCTAGTTCAAGTTTAGTCCTTCCCGAAAAGTGATATTACTTATTAATTCAGATAGGTAGTTTTCATTTTTGTGTTTCTCACTCCCATTGTTTCTCTCTCCCTCCCCTTTTCCCTTATCGCTCTCTCTCTCTCTCCTCACTATTTACACTCCCATACACCTCTCTCCCCTCTACGTTCTTCCCTTCTTTCTCTCTACCCCGCCCTCTAGCCTCCTCCACTATTTTCCCTCTCACCTCGCCTCTCTTTCTTTTTCATTATCAACGTGTCATCACTTCTATCTCGAGTCCTTCAACCACCTCATGTCTCTTCTCAACGTCTCTATTAATTTCTCTTCTACATTGTTCTTCTCAACACTTGAGTTTTCCTTCCACCCATCTCCTTCTCTCTTTATGCTTCTATCTCTGCCTCTCTCTCTACCACTTCTTCTTTATTGTTCCTTTCAATGTCTCATATCTCTTTTGCTTTCCATAAGTCTTCCTCAACGCTCATTAAGTACTTCAGATTATGATCTCTCTCTCTCTCTCTCTCTCTCTCTCTCTCTCTCTCTCTCTCTTTCAAATTGTGTGTAGGTACCCTTTAACGTGTACAGTGCAAGTCCATATATTATTGTCTTTAGGAAGTAGACAGCTTAGTGCACTTATTTTATTCTTTGTTCGGCTTTTCTTCAGTCTCTAACTTTCTCTTTTCTTTGTCCTAATTTTCTCCTTTTTCGTATATATCATCCCAATTTCTCTCGTTCTTCTACCCAACACTCAATTTCTATCTTCATAAACTCTCGCTCACTTGTCTTTTTTTTCTCTCTCTCTCTCTCATACACACACACCCTCTCACTCACTCTTCTTTTTTTCCAGTCCCTCCCTCTCTTTCTTCATCCCTATTTTGTGCTTACTTTCTTTTGTCTTGCATCTCACTCTCTTGAATTCTCTCCATCTCTCTTAGATAGATTCTCTCTGTTCTTGCAACTTGGCTTTGACATTGTTTCTCTTTTCACATCTTCTTCTCGACGCTTGAGAGTTTCGAGATTAAATTTGGAATATAATCTCCAGATATTTTCAATATAAAAGAACGACAAAGCGAGCATGAAGTTTTCTAAAGTTTTTCAAATTATAAATTGTCGAGATAGCTTTTACTTTGCCGTCTTCACATACTTGTAAATGGAGCGTACTTTTTCAATCAAGACTTTTTTCTATTTCTCTTACCTCTTCCTGTCCCCTCCTACTTTTTCTACTACTTCTACTTTTCTACTTTAGAAGAAGAATGGTATTCTACTTGCAGTGCCTTGGATGTTGGCCATGGTATGGCTAATCCCCCCCCCCTTTTTTCTTCTTAACTTTTCTTTAAGATCTAGGTCATTGGAGATGGGTTTAATCTCATTTTATTCACTGCAATTGGAAATAGTTGACTAAAACTTTTGCCAATTGACTATACCCTCGCGTTCCTGAACCAAGAGATTCTCCTGATGTGACCTGGACCTTTCGCACTGTTTATCTTGCCTAACTTGACTTCAACGATGGATTTATTTTATTTTCTTTCGTTAGGCCTATGTATTGTTGTATTTTATTTTGCGTATTTAGGCATTGTTCTCTTTGCTCTCATTCAGTATTTCACTTCCATCAGGGAAAAGCTTGGCTTTTGAAAAAAAAGCTTACTCCATAGTCCAAAAACTAGTGTTCTTGACTTGCCATGATTATTATCTATAGTATTCTCCAATAACCGACCTCAGTAGCTTGATCGTAAAGGCGGTGGTTCAAGTCCCGGTTTCAGCGTAGATTTCCTAAAGCGAGATTGAGTAGTTGTGATATCACGAAAGTGATTATACTCTTCAGTAACCGACCTCAGTAGCTTGATCGATAACGCGACGGACTTGTAACCGGAGGTTAACTTTTTTTAGTACGAGTATTCTCCAATACAGCCACATTTCAAAGGCGTCTATTTTTTGGTGATATTGTCTGGCTAATCTTTATTATAATCCAAGTTTATAATTTGGCCCTTATACTGAAATTATAACGACACAAGTTCATAGTCTCTTTCTTGCCAGATAAACAGTTTTTCTAGTAGTTAATGTGTTACAAATTCTTTCTTTTATATCTCTCATTATTCCTTCATTATCTGCTGCACCTTTCCTACGTTATCCAATCTCTTTCTTCTTTTATATGGCCTTTTCCTGCCGATGAAAAAACAGTGGGAGAAACCACGGGCATGTTTCTCTCACTGCCTTCTCTAAAAAGTAATGCTGCTCAATTTACAGTAACGCGTGGTTAAATATGTTTTCATTTTCTTTTCAACGATCTCAACTTTTGGTGCGCATATTTCTTCTTTATTTCTTTCTTTTTCTTCTTTTTTTCTTATTCCAAATCACAACTTTCAGGTAGAAACTCTCTGAATCTGAAACATTTTCAATTCGGCATTCCTGAAAGTTTAAATAGATTGCAGAAATTACCAGAAGGTCTTTGTTAGCACCGTATAGGTGACATAACCTGCTCCCTCCCTTATTCCCTACCTCCTCTATTGAACCCAGAGTTTTAATAAAATTGTTCTCAAGAATTTTCCTTATTAAAGAAATAAATTGCACACATAACACATACATAGGTTGCTGGAGGCTGTTGCCAAAAGAAAATGTTCATGCTCCAAACTTATTTCTACTGAAACTTTTCCAAAGGCAAAACGTGATTTTTATGTCGTCTCTTTCTTGGGTGGATTGGGTTCATTTTACGTGAAATGAGGCGTAAAAAGGGTTGGGTGGAAGAGATTGCCAAAGGCAATAACCCCGCCCTTTAGTTAAGGCATCTGTATATATTTCTTCTATGTTATTTATCTTTTCTTGTTTGGTTTTGTTGGTTGGGATGCGAACCAGCGACCTCCAGGCTACAAGTCTGCTGCCTTAACGATCCAGCTACTGAGGTCGTTGCTAACTGTTGGGCACAATTTTATCCTCCATATTTTGCAACAGTCTCTGAGCACAATCTTAATTGTTTTCTCCCCTCCTCTCTCCCTCCTCCTCCTCCTCCTCCCCTCCTCCTGCCCTCTCTCCTCCACACTTTGATTTCAAATAGTTCATTCATCTCGTGCTTTTGAAAGTTTTCCTCTGAAATTTTCATTTTCAGGGTGAAAATTTTCAATGAAAGCAAGCAGTGCTTGTATACATCAGCTACCTTTGTACAGTTTCTTGTTTGGACTACAATATAAGTCTGCTTTTTTACGATTTTAAATTTTCTTCGAATTCTATTTTGGGCAATTTTGATGATGCTTTAGATCTGTTATGTTTGATTTGTTATGACTTTTCCGACGAGAGAGATTTTTTTTTTCTTCCTAAAGTTCGAATAAAAAAAGCTGTATGCTGTCTGTATTGTATCGTTTTAGTTATCACGAAGTAAGTATGCAATATCATATTCATCTATGTATAGGTATTTGTAACATTTTATGTTAATTACAGCACGTTTTCATTACGGACGTAATATGTAATACATAATTATTATGTACTCATGTAATAACTGCACTAAAATACTCTTATTCTTCCATTTACTACATTGAAAAGAGCAAAACGTTTACAGTACTAGTACCCAGCTGTTATTACATGGCTACGAAAATAAATAAAAAAAGAGGCTGGGCATCATGAGGTCAAAAAAAACCCCCAACATTTATGAAGGTAAAACACAGCATTGCATGGACCAGAGCAAAATATCCGGGATGAGGTGGAACACGGGTAAACACAAAGTCTTCCTGTCCACACATGCCGCTAACCACAGAAAAAAAAACCAGAGAAAGCCAATTTGAAAACATTTTCTAATTGTACCTCTCCTGTCGCTTGACCTGTTTCTGTTTCTCTCTCTTTCAACTCCTCTTCCTAGGGTTTTGTCCATCAGTCTCTGTTTATCTATCTCTTGACCTCTCCCCCACTCCCTCCTCCTCCTGAAAATAAGTCCTCCCTTTTTTCTCTCCTCTTCTCTCCTCCCCTACTTCCTGTGTTTCCATCAGTCTTCTTGCCCCTACATCTGTCGACTCTCTCCCGCCTCTCCCCCTCTCAAAAATAAATCCTCCCCATTTTCCCTCCTCTTCTCTCCTTCCCTCCCTACTACTTGCGTTCCACCAGTCTTGTTGTCCCTACTTCTGTCTCGCATCTTCCCTCCCTCTCTCCTCCTTCTTTGCATTTCTCTCCTCCCCTTCCTCCGGTTTCTCCTCCCCTTGCTGTCTCTCCATGGATCGCCTGACCTCTATCTGTCCCGCCTGTACATAACTTATCCTTGTTTTCTTCTCTCGGTATTTGGCTTTGTCTCCCCCCCTCTCCTCCCCTATGGTGCAGTGGACTAGCGCTCTGGCTTGCACGCACGGTGACCTGGGTTCGATCCCAGAATTTGTCTTCTCTCTCCGGATTCCACTCATACCTCGTGAGAAAGAAATTGTTGCTATTTGTATGGATGGATAGCGTGGCGCCAATACGAGGGAGAATATTGGAAAATGACAAACTTTAGCTTTGCGTAACATTGAGCTACCCACTAGAGTTATGACATGAGAAAACAAAAACCATTAATACATACATAACATATATTACATATGTACACCTCTCCAGAGTCTCCAGTCTCCTCCCCCTTTTCTCTTTCTATTACTTACCCTTTACATACATACGAGTATATCTAATAGGATCTTCTATCTCTATGTATACGAGTATTATATCATCTAATATACCTTATGTCCTTTCTTTCTCAGTACTTGCCTCCTCCTCGGTTCTCCCTCTGGCGTTTCTTCCTCCTTACCTCTTATTTATCTTTTCTTCCCTCTCCTCCCCTCATGTGTTCTCTCTCTTTCTCTATCTCACTCCCCCCCTCTCTCTCTCCCCCCTCTCTCTCTCTCTCTCTCCCTCACTATCTATCTTTTGATCTCCCTCTATCTCTCTCTTCTCTCTTTTTTTTCTCTCTCTCTCTCTTCCCCTCCCTCCATCTCTCTCTCTTCCCCCTCTCTCTATCTAGCTTTTGATCTCCCTCTATCTCTCTATTCCTCTCCCTCTATTTCTCCCTCTCCCTCTTTCTTTCTCTCTCCTCTATCTCTTCCTCTCCCTCCTCCTCCCTGCCCCCCACCTTCTCCTACCACCGCTACAATAGAGACCACATAATGAACGGATCACAAGTCCTGCTCCCCAAAGTCCAAAGCTCAGAGGAGCAGAAAAAAGGCCGCATAAACCCTTCGAGCCTTGACTCTTTTATTCCTTGAATTTTCAAAATGTAATTGGTTTTCTCTCTTAATCTTTCCCTCTCATTCTCCCTCCCTTTCTTGACTTTCTCTCTCCCCCTCTCTATCTCTTCCATTTCTTTATCTTCCTGGACATATCCTTCCCTCACTCCCTCTATTTGTATCTCTCTACCCCCCTCTCTATCTCTTCCATTTCTTTATCTTCCTGACTTATCCCTCCTCACTCTCGATTTCTATCTCTCTCTCTCTCTCTCCTCCCCCCCGCCCTTCCCTTTATCTTCCAGGACTTATCGCTCCCTCTATCTCTTTCTTTATGACTTTATTACTTTTCCTGAGTTAGAATAACATTGAAGATTAAAAGGGATAAAAACACAAAGTGAGACAGAGAGAGTCCTTTATCGGGCAAGTTTAGCATGCAATGGGCTTCTCTCATATTTCTTCGTACTCAAAAGTCAGAAGTTTGTCCAACGTACTTGTATTATGTGATCGCACGATTAGCCAAATCAGTAAGATACTCGCTTCCCATGTGGAAGGTTCCAGGTTTGTACCCCAGAGCCGACTGTACTTTTTCAAAAATTCGTCACAGTTGTTTAAGATATCTTCAGTTATTTTCTAGAGCATTTTTTTTTTTTTTTTTTAATCTATTTATAAAACTGTGTACCTTTCTAATTTAGATGTTACATGCAAAAAGATTGTAAATTTTACACTCCGACATTCATAAGAACCACCAATTTTCCATGTATTCTTATCTTTTATTAGATTATAATGGTGCATGTCAACATCTTTGGGCATACACACCACTTTCCATGCATTTATCAGACCTCCCTCATCCTGTACAATTTTGATGATCTGGTCTGCTTGTTTGTGTCTTTTTCTTTATCAATCCAGTCTTTCTTATTCCTGCCAATTCTATGGTTATTCTTCCTTATTGCTAAGATATATCATAGATACGTTATATCTGTAAAGGTACATCTATTTGTTACAAAAGAAGTTCTCTCTCTCTTCCTCCTCCTCCTTCTTCTTCTCCTTCCCCTCCCCCCCATTTCCAAATTGACCTTTTCAAATACTCGGACTTCCGAAATTTTCTCCAATTCCCTTCTGTTCACCAAGTCATTTTCCGTTTTTCTAGTTCAAAATACTATTTTCGTTTCAATAGCCGAAAGCGCTTCATAGATGAAAGCTTTGAGAAGGAATGGTCTAGGTGTCTGGGTGGATGAGGGGAGAGGGCAGGGTATCCTATTAGATTTAGGGTATACCACTCTAACTTGGCATGTGTTGGGGTTAGTAAACTATTGATGTAGAAATACGAGTATGTACTTGTAATTATTGAGTGAAGAGAAAAAAAAGAGAGGCAAGAGGAAAAAGATTAGCAAAAAGTAGATGAGCAAGAGAGAGAGAGAGAGCGAGAGAGATAATAATATCGCCTTATTTGTACTACCCGATTAAGACTATTAAGTCCATTATTCCAGCAGTAAACCCAAGACATATTATTATGTGGTAAAAATCCCAAATGGGAGGAAAACATGTCATGTCCCGGCTGTGTTTCGAACCCGCGACCTCTGATATCTCTGGATTCAGAGAGTGCCGCCTTTACCACTGAGCTACCGGGACAGAAAGAGAAAGAGAGGATGACAGGAGAATGAGAGAAACAAAAGAGAATGAAAGAAAAAGAGAGAGGGCGAGTGAACAGGAAAGTCATACCATCCTACCTCGGTAGAGGTGTGAAGAACAAACTCCCTTCATAAAAAAGAGACATAGTCAGAGACCGTAGAGAGGACCTAGTTTTTGCAAATTTTGTAAATACAGAAAGTAACAAAGAGAAATAGTGTAGGGGAGGGATGTAAAAAAGAAAATGAAAAAATATAGAAGTAGACAAAAGGTGGGGTGCAGAATTTAATTAAAACTATTACTATGTAGAACAAAACATAACAAAACAGTGCAATTGTCATCGGAACATATAGTATAGTATAGTATAGTAGTGCTTTATTTAGACTGTCAGCTCGAGACAGGGAGTCCCAACATATCTGCATGAAAAAATTATTTGACCATGCAAAACAAACAATAACTTTATTTACACAATACAATGCTGGAGAAGTGAGCAATAAAGTGATCGAATATGGAAAAGATCAAAGGAGAAGAGTGGTGGAGAGGGAGTGTGTGTGTTTATAAAATAGGTAGAAACAGAGGAAATAGTTTGTGTGTGTATACAAGAAGTAAAGAGAGAGTGTGAATAGTTTTTAACTTTCAAAGGGCGAGAGGAAAAAATAGGAGAGACCAAAGCAATCAAATGGTAGAGAGCTAAAGAGACAGAGAAACAGTAGAGGAAGAGAGAGAAAAATGGTGGAGTAGATAGTTAAATAAATACAAGACAGAGAGAGATAAGAGAGAATGAAGAGAGAGGGAGAAAAGGAGCAGGATAGTAAAAAAAAAAAAAAGAAATAGATATAAAGACCAGAAGGAAAAAGAAAGAGAGAGAGAGAGAGCGATCATTAAGGGTTGTAAAAAACAACAATGAAAGAAAATAGAGAGAGAGAGAGAGGCAATTACGTATGTATGTATTGGAATTATACAGTAGGTAGAGAGAGAAAGAGACAGCTCAGAAATAAAATGAAGAAGAATGAAAGAGAGGGAAAAATCGTCCCCCGGGCAAACAATACAGGCAGAGGTTGTAATATAGGCTTTTATCTTTTAATTCCCAATTCATGTCGAATACAAATTGTACCTTTAAATATTTCCCTTTGTATATTTTCCCTTCTTTCTCATCACTTCACCTTCCTTGTAATTTTTCCATTTAACAAACTCTACCTTTCTGCTCCCTCCCTCCCTCCCTCTCTCTCTCTTTCTCTCTTTCTCTCTTTCTCTCTCTCTCTCTCTCTCTCTATCTCTCTTATACACACACACTTCACCTAACCCTTTATTAAATTTTATTATTAAACTAATAACTATACATTTAAATCACTACTTACACATTTATGTTTTTCGGTATGGTTTTACATAAGGTTGAAACCTTTCATTACCAACCTTTTGAATTTAAAAAAGCATTTTTCTCTATTTGTTAGTAACAAGACGTAGCACCAGTGCATGCAGCATGCTGCAAGTAAATACTACCATTGTGAGACACCCTGTACATACAGTGATACAAATGTATCAGATCTGAGAAACTGACCCTTGAGTCAGCAATTTGTTAGTAACAAGACGTAGCACCAGTGCATGCTGCATGTAAATACTACCATTGTGAGACACCCTGTACATACAGTGATACAAATGTATCAGATCTGAGAAACTGACCCTTGAGTCAGCAATTTGTTAGTAACAAGACGTAGCACCAGTGCATGCTGCATGTAAATACTACCATTGTGAGACACCCTGTACATACAGTGATACAAATGTATCAGATCTTAGAAACTGACCCTTGAGTCAGTAATTTGTTAGTAACAAGACGTAGCACCAGTGCATGCTGCATGTAAATACTACCATTGTGACACCCTGTACATACGGTGATACAAATGTATCAGATCTGAGAAACTGACCCTTGAGTCAGTAATTTGTTAGTAACAAGACGTAGCACCAGTGCATGCTGCATGTAAATACTACCATTGTGACACCCTGTACATACGGTGATACAAATGTATCAGATCTGAGAAACTGACCCTTGAGTCAGCAATTTGTTAGAAACAAGACGTAGCACCAGTGCATGCTGCATGTAAATAGTCTTATTTGACCGTCTCTTTTATATTCCCCGCCCTTCCCTCGACCCATATATCTATTATCTTCTCTGTGTCTCTGCTCTCCCTCCCTCTCTCTTTACTACTCCTTTTCCAACCTGTACTCTCAGGACTAGCACGGTGCAAACTTTCATTTTAGCATTCAGAGCACGAGACAGTAATGCGAGAACTTGGAAGACAATTTCAGAAGACAAGGCAACAAACACCAGGTTCTGTACTCTGAGTGGATCAAATTCTCAAGTCCGACTTCTAGTCACTAGTGGACAAATTATAGTTATACCCACTTCTGTGACATAATTTTACCTAGCTAATTCATTAAAGATTTTGTCTGGGGTTGAAATTGAAGTTAGAAATATACGACCAAAAGGGACGTCCTTGAGGCAAAGCACCCTTCGATTAAAACACACTTGAAAATGATTCAGTAATCTCTGTAGGCCCGACAGGCCGCAAAATCCAAAGTGATTAAGGGGGCGAAAACTGTATTACCTTAGATAAGCCAGACTGTCCTTCAAGGCGGGGTATGGTGGGTTGTGATTGGTTGAAACTTGGACTTGAGGAAGAGTCTGGCTTATCCTAAATCTAATCCTGTTTTATAATTCGGTCTTAATGACTAGGTGGGACTTAAGTGTCAGATGAGTCACATCAATTTACACTTTCTTACCAGTTTATCATACCGAATTCATCCTAAGAGAAAAGATTGTTACAATTAATAATTTGTACTCGAACAATCGACTTGCTGTTTATGAGTCTGCTGCTCCCCTTCCCGATCCAGTTGAAACCTTGAAATTACTTTTTTAGCAAATGTAGCGTTAACTGTTGACAAAAAATTAGGTCTCGTAAAATACTAATTGGGGGGAAAAGTTGCAGCAAGAGTTTGACACTTTTCCCTGAGCCAAGATATCAATCTTTATGGGACTTTTTCTGTTTCAAAGTCAGAGAGCATTAATTTGGAAAATGAAACTTCTTTTGGGAAATTTCCTCATCAAGATTTGAAATTCTGGAGAAATTATGAGAATTTTTTTTTTCTTCAGAACAAACTTTCTTGATAAGTCGTCTAGGTTTGATACTTCTCACTATTGGCGTATTGGGACCCTTTGTGTGGAGCCGACAGTAATAATGAAGCACCGCTATGCTGTAGGGACATTGGAGCCATGTTGTTCAACACGGATGTGAGATTGCAGAAATGTGTTGTCTCTTCTTTCTATACTCCTTGCCGAGTATCGAGAAATCATACTGTTGGGTGGAAGAGATTGTCAAAGGCAATAACCTCGCCCTTTAGTTAGGACATATTTTATGTATAACTAGCGGGCTGTCGCCCGCTTTGCGGGCCGAGGCATGGCCGTGAAAGCAAAAAATCCTTTTTCGCCAATGGCAGGTGTTGTAGTGGGAATCTAGACTATAAGACAAAGCTACCTACCAAATTTCAGCTCTCTAGGTATTACGGTTTGGGCTGTAGAGCGATGATCAGTCAGTCAGTGACTTTGACATTTATATATTAAGATTATATTTTTTTTTTCAATTATATTGAATTTAATATGTAATTATTTATGTTTTATATGATATATCGTATTAATAAAGTGTAAATAAATAAACCACGTCTTTCCCGGTAGCTCAGTGGTAAAGGCGGCGAGGCGGTCTGGTAATCCAGAGGTCGTGGTTTCGAAACCCAGCCGGGACATGACATGTTATCCTCCCATTTGGGATTTTTATCACTTGGGCTTACTGCTGGAATAATGGGATTTGATAGTCTTAATCGGGCAGTATAAACAAGGCGATATTATTACATATTACCTACACTTGGTCGTCCGTCGCGTAGTCCCACTGTTTTCTTCTGACAATAAGGTTGAATTTTATAGGAGGTATTATACTATGTAAATTACATACTATTGTATTAAGTGGTGTGTATGACCATAGATGTTAAAGTGCACCACTATAATATAATAAAAGATAGATAAAAAAATAAAATCAAAAATCAAATCTGGACCTCCTGGTTAATCCTATTCATCTGGGACTGTTCTTGTCAATAAATTGTTTCAAATAAATAAATAGATGGAAAACTTCTCTTAGAACGTAGGGGTAGAAATGTCTCGAAACTTTGAAATTAAAAAGGCAGAAGAAATTTCAAAAGCAGTGAAAGAAGTACAGGAAAAGTAAAACTATTCAATTAGATGTTATTTGTTTAAATTGAATGAAATTGGGAGTGAAAGAAAGGGAGAGAGAGAGGAGAACGACGGAGGGAAAGAGAGGAGAAATGGGGAAAGAAATGTTGGCAACAACTTTTCTTTTCATACACAATAATAATATCCTGGTTGACGGAGAATTTGCTGGAGAAATAAATAAGTTGAAATGTGACAAAGAGGAACAGGAGTGAGTATCGAGGAAAGAAGAGGAAAGGGAGAAGAATAATGAAAGAGAGCAAAAGAGATAAATAAATACAGGAATGAAAGAAAATAGAGAGAGAAAAAAGTATAAGGCGAGCGAAAATTTAAGAGTTGGAGAGAAAAAGGAAAATTGACTGAGTGAGTTTTGGAAGACAGGGTTGAGTGGAAGAGATTGCCGTTAGCAATAACCAATAATAAGATGTCCGCCCTTGAGTTAGGACATCTGTATATATTTTATCCATGTCGTTTATTTTTTTCTTGTTTATGTTTACAAATATGGTCAATTTTGAATTTAATTTTACCATTATTTGTTAGTACATATAAATGTCCTTTTAATAAAGAGTTTAATAATAACAGAGATTGAGTTGGAAATTATAGAAAAACAAAGAGAAGTGATTTTAAGGGTGAGTGAATTGTAGTTCCTATAATATTGAAAAGAATCATAGCCCCAAAAGGTTATCAAAATATATCTACAAACGTTAAACTTTCTTTGAGGTTAGTGATTCACGTTTTTTTTTTCTTCACTTTTGTTTAATTGTTTAACATCCAGTTCATTAGAGACGAAATACTCTCGTCTTGAAATGTTCAGTATTCTATGAATAACTCTGACTACAGTTACAATAAATTACATATAACAATTTATTAATAGAGCACAACTGAAAATATTCTCACTCAAAATGAGGACAACAAAACAAAAAGTGTTTTTGACAACACCGCTATAGTTGACAATCTAGCAGGAACACGAAACTTGTATGTACCATTTTCTCTGGAATTCTGTCCTTTCTTCTCACTTCTCTCCACCACTCTCACATCAGTTCTCCCTCCTCATTCTATTTGTATAACTTGGTGCCCTCATGACTGTTTTTGTCCCAAAGAGAAACAAAAAGAATGATATATGTATTACTAAAAGAGAGAGAGAGAGAGAGAGAGAGAGAGGCAATAGAAAGTCCAGGCTACAATACACAGCACTTTGCTGGGATTTCAATGATACAGAAAGCGACAAAAAAATGCTGAAATTTTTGCTAGAAACTTTTTTGCCTCAAGCCAAGCAGGGTTTTCTTCTTTTGCAAATTTATCCCTCTCTCTTTGTCTCTCTCTCTCTCTGATTTTTACTTTCCTAAGGAAAGTATTGTATTCGTCGAAAATTTGACCTACCTTGTTATTCACATTTTTGGACGAATCATAGACACATTAGACTCAGGATAACAAAAAAGTTGTTTTCAGCCATTGGTCCGTGCGTCTGTCTATCTGTCTGTCTGTCCGTCCATTTTCTGACATATCAAATCCAATGTTCTTTTCAGGAGATAACTAGAACTAATAACCTATAACCTATAAAGGGTTGGGTGGAAGAGATTGCCTAAGGCAATAACCCCGCCCTTTAGTTAGGACATATATTATGTATATATTTATTTATTTTTTCTTTAATTTTTTTCTTCTATGTTATTGTATTCTAATTTGTAATTATTTATGTTGTATATAATATGTCCTATCAATAAAGTGTAAATAAATAAAATAAAAAATATCCTAATGGCTTATCCCTATTCCCATGTTCCAGGCTCTCACCTGAAGGTGTGTCCAGCGGGGCAGGACGGCAGGACCTGCTGTAGTCCGGGCCTGGAGGAGCAGCTCAGCCTGAAGGCTAGGCAAGATTTCAAGCTGAGGCTGGCCCAGCACACGTCCGGCCTAGAGGACACCATGACCCAGTCCGCGGACCAGATCCATGGTGAGTTTTTTTTTTTTTTTTTTTTTTTAAGAGGGAGATAGGGGAAAAATCTTCTAAAGACACCCGGTTAACATGGGGAGTAGGATTTCCACCCACTAAAAAACCTATCTCTTTCATTTATAGACAGTGCATCCGGAACGGTTCCGGATGTTACTTCAGAATATTACTTCAGATCCATGGTGAGTTAAGTGGCAGAGAATGCCTCAGGCATTAACTTCGCCCCGGATTACAAGACAATTGCACATTTAGGGCGGAATTAATAGACGTTTTTGTAATATCTCTGTGGCGTTAGGTCACGGATTGCGTACTGTGTAATATAGGGAAAACCGACACTTACCAACGACTTTAGTTGTTATTGATGTTGTCTATTAATTCCGCCCTTAAATTTAAATATTTTTTATACCTTATTTTGTAAATATTATTAATTTTTTTTACTATCTCTGTAAATAATTTATTGTTGTTTGTCTTGTATTAAATAAATAAGTGATCTGTAGACTCAACTCGGATTTATTTCAACACAAACTTACTATTAGCCAGCGTCGATGGCATGTTGAATACACCGGTTCCCTTCAGAACACCGAAGTTAAGCGAGATCCAGCGAGGTTAAGACTTGGATGGGTGACCATTCAAATTCTAATTCTCGTGACGCTGGCTTTTCCCGGCCCCACTCAGGCTGGGTGAGGTCAATGTGAGTAGCAGGTTTGTGAGTTTCCTGCGAATGGAGGGTAAAACCCCCGTCGTGATATGACCATGGCAGTTGAAAGCGACGTTAAACCCCACTTAAAAAAAAAAAAAAAAAACTTACTATTAAACTATTAGTTAGTCTGGCTGTGGACTATAAACAGAGAGTAGACCAGTAGTCTGGCGGGGGACTATAAACAGGGAGTAGACCAGCAGTCTGGCTGGGGGACTATAAACAGGGAGGAGCCCAGCAGTCTGGCTGGGGGACAATAAACAGGCAGGAGACCAGTCGTCTGCCTGTGGCACTATAAACAGGGAGTAGACCAGCAGTCTGGCTGGGGGACTATAAACAGGGAGTAGACCAGCAGTCTGGCTGGGGACTATAAACAAGGAGGAGACCAGCAGTCTGGCTGATGGACTATAAACAGGGAGTAGACCAGTAGTCTGGCGGGGGGACTATAAACATGGAGGAGACCAGCAGTCTGGCTGGGGGACTATAAACAGGAAGTAGACCAGCATCGGCTTGGTTCTGAGGGCTCTTTTCAATTATTAGCCTCTTTGTAAAGGCAGTGGTAGAAGTGCTGAGTCATTCCTCCACTGTCTGGCTACCATCGTTCACGATGACGCCACCCTATGATGATTACTATTAGTTGGCATAATGGGACTACCTCTCTTGCGCTGACACTCTAAATAAAGAACTGCTTATACTATCAACCGGTTATCTAAAGACAGATGAATTTGCACGGAATCGATTGGTTGTTCCACCTTTCGATGATATGAGTAATAGTTAGATTTATAGCGGTCTCACGATTACACACATTATAAATGTGCTGAATTAACATATAGATTTCGGTAACCACGTCATAAAACCACGACATCGACTTTATATTTTAATGCATATTTACAATATTAACCTCAGTAGCTTGATGGATAAAGCAGCAGACTCGTAACCTGGAGGTTGTTAGTTCGAGTTCCAAAGACGGCAAAATTTTAGTATGGTGATCTTGAAGAATTTTGATGAACAGAATTAGGAAAACTCTACTAATTTATGTCAACATTTGAACAGGAGATGGTTGCTCACATCCTCGGCGAAAAAAAACAAAAGACTAAATATAATAATGTATTTTGAAAAGTTGAAAATTTCCCTAATTACCTGAATTCTTCGAAAATCTCGAATTTCCATTTTAATACTATCTACATTATTTATTTTCACGGAACTTATCGTCTTCTGTTTCCTTTAAGATATAGAAAGCATTTTTCAACACGTGCTGCGTCAGAAAGTTTTATGGACGTGTGGTAACCTTCAGCCATCATCAATATTGGAAAGTTCTTCCTCCAGAATTTTGGGACGCAGCTGCCATCGCTTTTAAAATAGAGGCAAGTCAGAGGAAGGTGACAACCTTTAATTTTTCGGGAGGATAGAGTAGGTTTGGGTGTCTTGAAAAATTCACGATGTTTCGAAAAATTTCGTGGATTTTTTGAAGCTTTTCAAAAATAATAATTTGTTTTACAACAGTTTATAAAAGAAAAAAAATGTAAATATCTGTAACTTTTTTGGTCATTTTTCTCTTTTTTGTAAATTGGTCATTCTTTTGTGCGGTAAAATATGCAATACATAACGGTATTTATTATTATTAAAAGAACTGTCGCTATTCTGCTTTTTGCCATCGTTTTATTATCTTCAATAAGACCTTGTCAGCGGAATTGTAGAGTGTTACCTACATAGAGCTTTTTTTTACAAAGGTTTTGTGTTAGCTTTTTCATTAAACGCTCTTAAGCAGGTACTTATTTTTTACGGTCGGGTTGAGGGAGGGTAGCCCGAAAAAAAGCCTTGATTGTTTTCGATGAGCTTATCTCTCTCTGTCTCTCTCTTTCTCTCTCTCTCTCTCTCTCTCTCCCTCTCCCTCTCCCTCTCCCTCCCTCTCCCTCCCTCTCTAACGCTTACTTTTCCTACATAAAGTTTTTTTCTCCCTGAATTGACCTTTTTTTAACGTTTTTGATTATCTTTTGCCAAAGGTAATCGGTTTCTTCTCTCTCTCTCTCTCTCTCCTTCAGTAAATATTTAATTCTCTTTTTTTTCTTTTCTTGAAATGACATTTTTTTCAGCATTTTTGATTACTTCACGCCAAAATAGACGTTCTTTTTTATCTTTCTCTCGTTATTGTTTTTTTGTGTTCTTTCTTCTTTCATTTCTGGATGCTGTCTTCAAATTTTCATCTACGAGTATCTCTAGTATTATTCATCTATCTCTCTCTCTCTCTCTCTCTCTTTCTCTCTCTCCCCCACTCTCCACCTGGATCTATTTCGGTCCCGATAGCCCAGTGGTGGAATAGTCGTGTTGGTCAAGGTTTCGCGTTGGTTTAGTAATCCAGAAGTCGCGGGTTTGAAACCCAGCCAGGATCTGCGGGTTTGAAACTCAGCCGGGATATGACAAGTTATCCGGACATTTTTGGGATTTTGACCACATAATAATACGTCTTACTGCTGGGAAAACGGGACTCATAAGTCCTAGTTGGGCAGTATAAATTTAGCGTTATTGTTTTTATTTTTACACTTACATTATTTTTACATTTATTAACAATTTTGGATTTTTACAAATATTCTTTTCCCAAGCTAATATAAAAGCTTCTAAGAATTGTTATTATTTTCATATTTCTCTGCCTTTTTTCCCTTCTTTCCATCTCTTTCTCTCTCCCTCTATGTGTCCCCTCTCTCTCTCTCTCTCTCTCTCCCTCCCTCCCTCAGGTCCAGGGTCATGTGCGTTGGCGTAGCTGTATCATCTGTTCCATTCCAAGTCTAATAATAGCGCCGTAACCAGTCGATGTGGTAACTGCCAAGCCTTGGTAGTCTTGAACCAGTGGCGTAGCCAGGGGGGAGGGTTTGGGGACAAACCCTCCCCCCCCCCCCTGAAATTTCCAAGAAACCCCAGCAAAGATGGAATATACGTTAGGCGAGATTTCTGAAACCCCATCAACCCCCCCCCCGAAATCCCCTCAAACCCCCCCCCCCCCCAAATGTAGGTATAGCTACGCCACTGTCTTGAACACAAAACACGATAACTATATCTGGCATATGATGCCATGTGCAGATTTCCCACCCTGCTCTCTACAATTACCGCGGTATCTTGTAAAATCTTCACTCTGCATTCGAAAATATCCCACCCTAATTCTGAAAATTTTCCCTCCAGATAACGTCATGATGTCAAATATTAATTTTCTATTTTCACCGCTATAAAATTATTCACATTGCCACTATGTACTATTCGCATCTAGATTCAATACTGAAATATCTGATGAAATTTTCACAACCCCTAACACACACAATAAATGAAATTACAATTTTAAGTATTCCATACTTTTTGGTCAGGCGTGATGTTCGCATTGCTTTCGAATGCTACCAGGGAAATCTAGGGTGTTTCCTGATGGTATGTGGTTAGGTGGGTACACCACCTCCCCCGCCTTGTACCACATCCTGAATCCCTCAGGACCTCCGAGGCTTTGTAAACGGGTCAAATTTAATTATCTAAACTGAGAATGATTGTCCTGTGCGGGCAGAGGACAAAATAATAGACGGGACGGTGCTAAAACCAAAGTGAAATTCATTATACATCTTTACTTGAAATGATAATTATATTTTATTTTTTTTTCATTTGAAAGGGAAAATTCCGCTGGTATTAATTATAGTCATATTTGTGTTACTCACTTTCGTGATATCACAACTACACAAACTCGCTTTACTAAATCAACGCTGAAACCGGGACTTGAACCACCGACCTTCAGGTTACAAGTCCGTCGCGTATCGATCAAGCTACTGAGGTCGGTCACTGAAGGGTATTATTATTTCGAGGACAAATTGTAACAACCAATACAATACTAAAGAGACTAAATACTAAAGAGTCCCTTTACTCTCTCAGTCACTAACCAATGTATGATGAAGAATTTTACTTCCGAAAAATTTCTAATATTAGAAATCGGAAGTATTGTGTTCGTTTTTTTTCTCTTCTGTGCCGCAAATTTTCATGTCATATCTCTTTCATCTATTACCTGTTGTTATGACGTCATATCAGTAGGTACACATCACATCAGTACCCAAGTACTTTCTGTTAATGTTGTTGTTCGCTATTGTGAAATATTTTAAACACAAGTATATCGCGGATTCGCAGGCAAAATCAATGCTGGGTTCCTGTGAAATATATACGGTATGTACTGTACAAACAGATGTAGCGTGATAAGTCACGAATTAGAAGATAGGAGGAGGAAGAAATATATGGAGGTGGAAGATGGGAGGAGTAGGACTAGAAATATGATATATGGATACTATATGATGTGGAGGCGGAGGATGTGAGGAGGGTAGGACACGGAAGAGGACGTGTGAATGGTGAGGGAGTAGTAGGGAGGATAGTAGAGTAAGGAGTAGGGAGAATAGGACAGTCAGGACTGAAACAAGACAGAAAAATCACTGAATTGAAGAGAAAAAGAGGCACAATAGAAGAGAATAGAAGAGGTGCAGATAAATAAGTATAGGAGGAAGCGAGAAACAATAAACAAAGAGGGTGCTAAGAAAGAAAATCGTACTAGAAGATATAAAAAATAATCGAATAGGGACCAAGAGAGAAAAGTCACGGAAATAGGAGAGAAGAGGAGGAGGAGGCACAATGGTAGAAGTGGAGGATAGGAGGTGTGTATAAATAAGTAAAGGAGGAGCATAAACAATGGGGGTGATGGAGAAGTCAGACGTGGAGGAGGGGAGAGGAGACACTTAGGGAGGAGAGAGGATGAGACATGGTGAGTGAGAGGGATCAGGGAGGGAGATGGGAGTGAAAGCGAGGGAGAGAAAGAGTGAATGAGAGAGAGAGAGAGAGAGTAAATGAAAGAGAGAGAGCTAAAAAAGTGGCTGAGGATGAGATACGAAAAATAACAATATGGATGTGTTATAGACATGAAGGCACATCATTCAGAGTAAAAAGATACGTATACTCGGGAAGGGAGAGAGAGAGGGAGGGAGGGAGAGAGCGAGAGAAAGAGAAAGGGAGGGGGAGTGAGAGTGAGAGCCAAAGAGAGATAGTGAGAGAGGGATAGAAAAAAAGAGATATAAGGAGGGAGGTATAGAAAAAGAGAGAGAACAACAAGAAAGGAGGAATTATTAGAAACAGTTCATTCCCTGGCACGCACATTGACTTAAGGGTCGAAGATTTGGCGTTGGGAGTGATCAAATAATTGGGTGAGAGAAAGGGTGTGATAGAGATGATCACGCAAGTAGCGGAGTCAAAAACAGCTGGAGATATTAAAGGGATAGAAAACGAATCGTGTGTGAGAGAGAACAATTAGAGGAGAAAGAAAATAATGGAAAAGAGTGAGTGAAAAAAGAGGGGAGGAAGAGACGAGAGAGGAAGAAATAGGAAGAAAAAAGAGCGAAAGTAGGGAAGGAGGTAACTGGGTTTAGAAAAAGAAGAGAGAAAGAAGAGGGAGAAATTGAAAAGAATAAGTGAAAGAAAGAAAGGAATTAGTTATGTGAGTAAGAGAACGAGTGAAATAAGGACAATAGATAAATAATAAAGAGAATTTGAAGAAGAGGAAAAGAGAGCGAGAAGAGGGTCACAAAAACCTCCTACCTTCTCTCCTGAAAAGATAGTTTAAATTACTACTATAGTCCTTGCATGTCTTGAAATAATGTCTTATCAAATGTGCAGAGGAAGAGAGACAAGCCAGAGTAATGGCAAACTTATTTGTTGCCCCAATAAAACTTTTATATTCGTTTCGTATTGATTCTGCCGCACCACCCGTCTGGCTTTTATATAAGAACCATCAAAACTTTCAAGCTTCATCCCACCGCAGACTAGTCAAGTGAGCGTCGATGTTCTCGTTCTGTCACTAAAGTTAAGCAACGTCCAGGGAGTTTAGGACTTAGGTGACCATTCAACCTGACCCCTCTGTTGCTGGCTTTCCCAGCCCAACACAGGTTACCACGCGTGTGTGTAATGCCTATTATAGTGCTCTTTCTCACTTACTTTACTTTCGTGTCAATGATGGTTATACGAGTATCATGGTGATGGAAGTATTGATGGGGTATTTACCCCTGTGAACGCCCAGTAGCTAACTCACTCAGCCACGGTAGTTTACAGGTAAATCATTAATTAATTACCTCACCTATAAGCATTATTGAGGACGAAGCAAAGTTTAATTAACGAATGAATAGCATACGTAGCACTTCATGCCACACAAACAACTACAAATATACAGGGAGACCCTCTCCCTTTCCTTCTTTGGTGTATGTATAGAAAGTTTAGAGAGTGGGAGAGAGATACTCTCTGTATTCCTTTTCTCTCTTATTCTCCCTCTTGCTTTCTCTGTTCCTTCTTTTTCTCTCTCTCTCTCTCTCTCTTCCTCTCCTCCCTCTCTCTCTCTCTCTCTCTCCCTCTCCGCTCTCTCTCTCTCCCTCTCTCTCTGTCTCTTTCTCTCTACCTCTCTCTCTCTCTCGTCTACACTATATGACATCAAAGAACCCGTTTTAACTATAGACAATTAAAATAAAATGGTAACTGAAGCAAATTCGAAAGAGCCATTGTCTTTATTTCTTTCCTATTCATTTGCTCTCGCTCTCACTCAGCCACTAACTCTCCTTTTACCTCCTCCTCCTCCCTCCCCCCCTTACCCTTATTATTATCATCATCATAAACCCCCTTCCCCTTATTCTTATCATTATCCTCCTCTTTTTTTCTTTTGACCCCCTTATACTCCATTATCTCTCTCTCTCCCCTTCTTCCCTATTATCCTACGTATCCTCCCTTTTCTCCTCCCCCTCCTCCTCTTTCTCACTATCCACCTCATTCCCCTTTTCCTTATCATTTTCCTCCTTTCTTAGCTATCACACTTATCCTTCTCTCCTCAATCCTCCTTCTAAATATACTCGTAGCACAGGGTAATTATTTCAATCAATTTACACTGTCTTCTATCCTTACATCTGATCAGATTTGAATACATGACACCTACTGGACATAGTAGGAATTGGCTATTCAAAAAAATGAACATAAATTTACATGGAGTTTATCTTTAGAATGGATCAGATTTGAATATCACCTGTTGACTTTATTGTCTAGTCATATACATATATGAACAGGACAAGAGGTTTAGGTCATATACTCATTGGAGGTGTCAGCAGCCGTCCTGCATGAATAATTAATCAAGGAGACATCTGTGTAATGACATGGATGAGTAATGATCACTAATGAGTTACTCACAATAATGATACAGTCCTTCTTCTTCTTGATGATAAGTAATAATAAGTAAAAAAGTGACCGAAACCAATATGTTTTTCATTGTTTATTTATTAATTTTTTGGGAAATATTCATAAAAATGGATACATATATTTACCAAAAAGAACGTGTTTGAATATGAAAAATTAAAAAAAAAATTAAAGTATAAGATCTCATTCGTTTCTCTTTTGATATTGAACTGGGAATCGAACTCAGGATCTTTGGACTACAGGCAGTATTTGTTCTGTGTCTATTTGCAGTATCACTCTAAATAATATATATGATGTACCCTCTCATTCTCATATAGCTGCATAATAAATATCATTATAGAATAAAATATTTAAATTCAACCCAACATTTAGTATTTTTGAGCAATTATAGACACTTGCAAAGTAAATAGACTCAAGTGACATACTGTTCTTACATGGAAGTGCCCCATATGTTTAACAGTTGACAATATTAGATTTGGTGTAGAACACTTGTTGAAAAACAGGTGGACTGAATCCGGTATGAGAGTGGAAATTTACATGTTAATTAATTCAACATTCTGAAAACACATTGTTAGGGTTCTTAATTGATAGAAAGATCCCATTTTTTGTTTACCTAATGCCATACCTATTAAGTACATAATTATGATTATTATTTATCATTAAATCGCAGGGACGGACATATAGGGTATTCACAAGTGTTAAAATCGTACAATATCTAGTGTAATTTTATGAATATTTGATAGTGTATTGTTTGTCTATAGAGATGCCAGTGGTATAGCTGATGAAAGAAAGAGAGAGAGAAAGAAAAGAGAGGTAGAGAAATAGAGAGAGGAGAGAGAGAGAGGAGAGAGAGAGAGAGAGAGAGAGAGAGAGAGATAGGTAGATAGATAAAGATATAGATAGAGTAAGTAAATTACAATAATTCCAAATTCCCCAACGATAACCGCTGAATTAAATTTCCTCTAAATGGAACAAAAAAAATGCAAACCTATATCATTTTCCATGAAGCCTGTGCTTCAGTCTGCAAGGGGTAGGGTTACGAATCTAAGGGTAGAGTTAAGAATCTAGGGGTAGAGTTAGGAATCTAGGTGTAGAGTTAGGAATGTAGGGGTAGAGTTAGGAATCTAGAGGTACAGTTAAGAATCTAGGGGTAGTAGAACTAGGTAAGTTAGGAATCTAAGGGTAGAGTTAGGAATCTACCCGTTGCGCCTTCCAGAGGGGGGGGTGTGCTTCAGTGGTTGGGGTAGAGTTAGGAATCTAGGGTAGAGTTAGGAATCTAAGGGTAGAGTTAGGAATCTAAGGGTAGAGTTAGGAATCTACCCGTTGCGCCTTCCAGGGGGGGGGGTTGCTTCAGGTGTTGGGGTAGAGTTAGGAATCTAGGGTAGAGTTAGGAATCTAAGGGTAGAGTTAGGAATCTAAGGGTAGAGTTAGGAATCTACCCGTGGCGCCTTTCCAGGGAGTGGGGGAGGCTACACGTCTATTCAAGAGGTCCCTTGGGATATTCAGTGGAGAGCAAAAGCCGACGGGAAGGAAATGGAACGTGAAGTTGGAGTGATTAGTGGTGGCTATTAAATCCGTACAGGGCCTGGGGTGGGAGAAGTGGGAGGGAACTGGGGTGGGGAAGTGGGAGGGAACTGGGGTGGGAAGTGGGAGGAACTGGGGTGGGGAAGTGGAGGGAACTGGGGGGGAAGTGGAGGGAACTGGTGGAGAAGTGGGAACTGGGGTGGGAGAAGTGGGAGGAACTGGGTGGGAGAAGTGGAGGGAACTGGGTGGGAGAAGTGGAGGGAACTGGGGTGGGGAAGTGGAGGGAACTGGGGTGGGAGAAGTGGGAGGGAACTGGGGTGGGAGAAGTGGGAGGGAACTGGGGGAGAAGTGGAGGAACTGGGTGGGGAGAAGTGGGAATGGGAACTGGGGGTGGGAGAAGTGAGAGAAAAAATGGAAAACACTCTCTGAAATGTTTATTGGAACGAATTAAAATCCAGGTTGCTCAGGCACTAACAGACGGATTAAGCACGGCCAATAGCCATTTGATTGTGTATAAAGTTGGTTGATTAAATTTGTTCATCAGCGGCAAGGCACTTGGTTAGGGGTTTTACAACGAATTTTCAGATTTTAGAATTTTATAGTTATTACTTCCGAGATATTTCTAATATTAGAAATCGAAGAAATTGTGTTCGTTTTGTAAAATAAAAAATATTTTTTTGCTCCGATTTCCATTTTTTTCCATATTTCTAGAAGAATTCATCAACCTCTCCTGTCTTCCTTTATTTTATTTTTGTGTAAATTTAATGTTTTTGGGAAGACGTTGATTATGAGTGAGTATATGAGATGCTCTCTCTCTCCCTCGGGCTTTGTGTTTATGAGTTTCCAGTACATGTAGATAATAACAATAATAAAATAAGATATGAATGTACTCGGTAATCTTGTGTTGATAAATGTTCCCGTGGATGTGTGGTGTGTCGTATTATTGATTACCTCGGAGCTCTCCAAGAAGAAGCAAGACCCCACACGTTGCGCCGAAGTTTGCTGAGAATGCCCTTCTGCCCGACCTTTCCCCGTCCAAGTGGTCAAACACACCGAACTGAGGTGGTCAAAATTTTCAGAATATGAACAGAGGTCTGAACTTCTGTTGACCCCTCTTGGGATTCTAGAGAAAATATGATGGAGGAAAAAATTTAAATTGGAAAAATATTTAATAGAGAAAATCTTTTTATTATTGAAACACTTTTACGTCCAAGAAATTTCTGATATTAGGAATCGGAAGTATTGTGTACCTTCTACATGTGGGCTGATGCATTGACTACCTGTACAACCACAGCGACAGACGTTTAAGTGGGTAATTCTTAGCCCAAGGGTCTTCTGATGATAGTGGGTCAATTCTTGTGGTTTCAAATTTTAAACATGTATAGGGGGATATAGTCAGCGCCCTCACTCTTTTCCTTATCTTAGAGAAAGGAAAGCATTGCCTTTGGTACTTGGGAAATATACTAAAGATCTTTACAGAGGAGCACACTATTGAACATAATAATAATAACACTTTTTAGTGGAAGGTAACCACCAGGCGAGGTTAATGCTTAAAGTATTTTCTACCACCTAACCCTCAGAGACTTCAGAGTCTTATTATTCTATGATCACAAACTCTAATTAACGAGGAAAAATTCATGCGCTGGATGGGATTCAAACCAACGGATTCCTACGCTACCTGGATTACCAGCCTAGTGCCTCAAACACTTGACTACCAGTGCATGAACATAGTATGTTTCTATGAGTTTTCATTGTGTTAAGAAACTCCAAATTAATCATTCTCTGGATTTCTGAAGCTATCCCTACCTAAAGCTTCTCATTTTTCCTCATGAGGAATAAGTGTACCACTGAAAATAGTAGGTCAAAGTGACGCTATATATCCTTAAGGATATCAGATGGATCAGCCCATCACCGAAAGGGTCTGCCAAGCGCTGAGGTCTCAATGTCTAGAAGGATCTCGTTATCATAATCTTGCTGTGAGTTACATTTCTATACTACAACCTCGTAACATCTTTATTATGGGAATGTATTATATCTCTCATTTACAGGATGGTTAAAGCATTCAAGACGTTATTTCTGTGGCAAATATAATAATAATAACACTCTTTAGTGGAAGGTAACCACCAGGTGAGGTTAATGCTCGGAGCATTTTCTACCACCTAACCCTCAGAGTCTTATTGTTATGTGGTCACAAACTCAATCTAATGAGAAAAATTCATGCACTGCGTGGGATTTGAACCAACGGATCCTACGCTCGCGCTACCTGGATTACCAGACTAGCGCGTTAACCACTTGACAAAATAATAGTGTTCTTCGGAAGTGTATTGGCGCATGGCGTCTCAACCAACAGAATCACACGTGGTAAACACCAGTTTTCCAACTGGCAACACGTAAATCTAAGCATGAGTGATATGGTGTATGCTCATTTGCTCAAGTATGTATTGGTGAGAGATGTCGTGTTTATGAATTCATCCCATGTCAATCATGTCATCGTTGTAAACTTTTGCAACGATTGAAAAAAATTGAAATTGAAACTTTTGAAAAGAATTATACCAACTGTGCCTTCTGCTGGTATTCCCGTTCTTCTTGGATTGATGTTGGTGTGGTGTGAGAAACCCCGTATATTTCCAGAGATCGCTCCAAGTGATTACCAGATGAAAACAATGTTCCTGTTTACCTCATCGATATTGGTTTCCAGAATGGGAAGTTAATAGAGCTGCCTCACCGAATGGAACTGCCCAGGTGTTTGGTGGTCCATTCAAGTTGATCATCAATGATTATTTATACCGATATAAACAGTCATAAATTAAATCGTTTTTCAATTATTATTGGAACCAATTTAGAGAGCCACCCACCACAGGCCCGTTTCACACTCTGCCAGCCTCCTAGGCACAACGAAGAGTAGCGCCCCTTTTTTATACCCCTGGCAGCTGATTACGCCCCCCCCCCCCCTTAATGACTTAACGTCCCCCTAACTTTACTTTACAAATTATCCTGATTCTTTTCGATACCCTTCACATTATCCACCACCTATGGACCCGCCGTGTCCTGGTCTCCTGGACTGTCAACCGGTAGCATATAGAACCACGGCAATTTTGTTTTTCCGATTTTTTGGGTCCCCTTCAAAAATGCCAATTGCCTAGCGTCCTAGGCACGTGCTTACTGTCCCTATTCGGTAAAACGGGCCTGATCCACCAATTCAATTGATTTTCAATTTAAATGTCATACAAATAATTAATCATTTTATATTGTTGATGGGGTACCAGGCTATCAGGTCTCAAAATCGTTTTAATATTTGTTGACATTTTTAAATCTTGCTTAAAGCCAAACCCAAACTCTTCTATAACATACATTTGGTATTGTTGATTGTTGGTACGTATAGATATATACACTTAAACTCAGTCATATTATTTGATTGAGATATAATTGAAATTGATCATCAATCAATAATGAAATATCTTGACAAACGATTTCTATTATGATGTTATTAACTTTTTGGACTTAACTTTCTGGGCTTATTCTTTCTCTACTTCTTGTAACCTCCAAGGAGTGATGAATGATCAGACAAACTTACCTTATTAGCTTATAACTTACCTTATTAGCTGGGTGGGGCTGGACCGGAAACAACATCCATAGGTGCTGAATTACAGAATAGTGTGGTAGAATTTTTCATTCCAGAACTCTACCCAAACGGGGTTTTGAACTCAGGACCTCTGGACACGGAGGAGTTGTCACAACGAGGTTGGGTGGAAGAGATTGCCACAGGCAATAACCCCGTCCTTTAGGTAGGACATTATTGTTATTTTCTTTTCTTTTTTACTTATTTATTTTGTCATTTGTTTGTTTTTTTTCATTCTTTCTTTTCTTAATTTTATACTGTTGCCTGTTTGTCCTCCTAATAAAGCTTTAAAAAAAAAAAAGGCAAAGTCTGCATCTGCCACCTTCCCATATGGACAGAAGAGCAAGTTGAAAGTCAAAAAGACGTCATCTTCCGTTATTCCCATGTTCTCCACCCTCCTAAAGCCTGAAAGGGTGTAATCTCCATCATTTCATCATAATCATGCACTTACGCAAGTTTTAGAGGATGTGCTCATTTCACAATCAACTAAGTCGTGCACTGGTAGTCAAGTGGTTAACGTGCTATAGTCTGGTAATCCAGGTAGCGTAGGGATCCGTTGGTTCGAAACTCACCCAGTGCATGAATTTTTCCTCATTAATTTGAGTTTGTGAACACATAAAGATTCTGAAGGTTAGGTGGTAGAAAATGCTTTGAGCATTAACCTTACCTGGTGGTTACTTCCACTAAAGAGTCTTATTATTATTATTAAGTCAACGTTATTTCGAAATTAAAATTTGAATCGAAAATTCTTCTTCCAATTTAGGTATGAAAACACAGTAAAACAACATGAAAAAATCCCCAAGGCAATCTCTTCCACCCACCCCAACAAAATCACCATCTCTTCCACCCAACCCAATAAAATCACCATTCACACAATACTTCTGGAACAATATTACAGATTGCATATAAAAGGGAGGGGAATAATGAGGGAGTAAAATATATAGGTAAAAAAGCGGGTAGAAAACAGTGCACATCACTTACTCAAACTCACACACTTACTCACCCGCACACACAGAACTTTGCAGAATGGGCAGTCGTTCCATTCATAAACATATTCTACTCTACTAAGACATGTTGTGACGGTTCCCTGGTTTAAGTAAAAATGTAGGTAGCATCGCGATGAAAGAAAATCTGTATAATTTTCACACTTTATTTTCTTTATCCGACAGTGTCTAGCTGAAAATTCTCTTTGGCCGCGTGAAAGATAAAAAAGCGCAGTTTCTGCTCGTAATTTCTCCTTAGGGAAAAGATATGCTGCAGAATCTGGATTATTAAACGGGAAATAGAAAGGAAAGAGTTGCCCTAGAAGGTGCTATACACGGTGAGATGTCTTTTTTCGCTTTTTTTTAAGTAGTTTTTTTTATTCTAAATGTCTTGACTAGGAATCTTCTTACAAAATATAAAAATAATAATATACACTCATATATACTCTCCGCTTAGGACTAAACAGTCTCATTCTTCGAGGTGTTCTTTTGGACATTTTGGTGTCATTACTATGGGGTGAAATTCTCAAATACACATAAAGAAAATTCATGCATTGGGTTGTATTCGAACCAACGGATTCCTACGCTACCTTGAATTACCAGACTAGCAAGACTTGGTCCACAGCCACTCTGTAAAGGAAGCGGAGTTTCCGAACTGCGGTCAAAATGTCCGATCTGCGGTCACCCCCGAAATTTCTGCGTCCGTACTGCGGTCTTGTTCAAATTTTGGGGTCTATTTTTCAAAACCATTCCTCAAGAATATAGTAGGTTTAGGTAAGATACATAGAAGGCCATGCCTCAAGAATATAGTAGGGTTAGGGATAATACATAGAAGGCCATGCCTCAAGAATATAGTAGCGTTAGGGATAATACATAAAAGCCATGCCTCAAGAATATAGTAGGGTTAGGGATAATACATAGAAGGCCATGCCTCAAGAATATAGTAGGGTTAGAATATATTAGTGACCGCAGTTCGGACGTTTTAAAAAAATCGTGACCGCAGCTCGAATGTTAATTTCTATGACCGCAGTTCGGATGTCCCATTTTTAGACATCTACCACTTGACCGCAGATCGGATACAGCCGAAGGAAGAAGGGATCGTTCACACAGCCACTGTGTGAACGATTGAAGGGTAAAACCCCCGTCCTGTCTACTTCAAGTCAGGAAGTTTAAACCCAATAGAATCAATGGACATGAATGGAGTCTAGAAATTGCATCTGGGCGTCCATATAATTTTCTCACCACCACCGTGATTTAGGTATCAATACCTACCTCATGGACAACGGACACAGAATTATTATTATTATTATTATTATTATCTAACTCTCGGTCTACCTCTGGGTCGTTTTCCTTCTTTATATTTTATTTTTATTTTTTTTATTATTTATTAAATTAATTTTTGTACAACTTCAACTTAAAATTAACTATAATATTTCATGATAAATTATTAGGTATGTTATGTTATTTTTGAGACCATAAGAAATGGGGCTCGATGTCCACAAACCCGTCCTGATATACAGGAGTCAGGACGACGCTATCTATTATGCAATTTTATGACCGGTGACTTGTTGGAAAGCGATGACGTAGGTGTCGCAGGGCTGTCAGGCTGTCACCGACTCGGTTGAATGTCCTTTTAAAAAAAAAAAAAAAAAAAAAGTTCTGAAGTTATATATCGAGAAAAAAAGTAACGATGGAATAGTCATGAAGCCAATACAACCAACCAACCACAAATACATGTTGATAATATTTATATATTTTTATACAAACAATTAAGTGAATTAAGTTTTTTTTATATAACTTTCCTAACCTTCAATTTTTTTACCTTTAGGTATTCTGTTTGGTTACTACATATGGAAGGTCATACTAATGATAGTAAGACTCCATATTGGGATGATATGGAACAGATATAAATTTTCCCTTGGCTGGAATCGAACATGTGCATATTATGAATTTGTCAACACATCCCAGATTGCTCCAATTACGAGCGCCTTACGATTTCCCCCACCCTCATTCCCTTTCTTACCTGCTGACCTAAATTGAAACGATTTTCATATTAGTCTACTATCATAATATTTACATACGCATACTATGCAAATGTCAAATAGGCACCTAATTACCATGTTCTTATATACTTATGTACATAATACTCTACTTTATCATCATCATGTATACTTACATATACTTACGAGTATGTACATAATAGTTAATATTATATTATATGGCCTTTTGAGAAGTTATGGCTTGTGAATGTAAAGAAAAGACAAAAAGGAAAATTTATTAATGTCAAACCTTTCTTTAGTATTACTTCCGAGAAATTTCTAATATTAGAAATCGGAAGTATTGTGTTCGTTTTTGTAAAAAAAAATATTTTTTTGCTCCGATTTCAATTTTTTTCATATTTCTGGACGTTTCATAACCTACTGAGTAAATTTGGTTTTGTGTCTGTCTGTCGGTCTGTCGGTCTGTCGCTCTGTCGGTCTGTCGGTCTGTCGGTCTGTCGGTCTGTCGGTCTGTCGGTCTGTTAAAATGATTCCTTGTAACGCGCCAATCTCGGAAACTACTCGACCGATTTTGATGAAATTTTGCACACATCTAGGAGACATTCTGTAGATGGTCCCATTTTAAATTCATCGAATTCATACAAGCGGTTCTGGGTGAAAGAGACCATGCGCCTGACCACTAAATTTTTACTTAAACGCTTATATCTCGTGAACGGTACACCCGATTTCGATGAAATTTTGTAAGAATATGCATATTATTATTTTACATAGATTATTTATATTTATTTTTAAAATTAATTATAATATGACTCTGATATTTAAGAAAATTCGAAATTTTGGACAAAAAAGTAAAAAAATAAGGACCACGACTTGCCGATACAGATTTTTTTGTGGAATTTAGAATGTAGAAAAAATGATATTCTACCATATAAAACAAATTTGAAGAAAATCGGTTGAGCCGTTTTGGAGATACAAGTAATTTTCTATAAAATCTCAAAATTGGCACGTGTTTACAATGTGAAGCAATCACGAGGAAGTTTTGTGTCCATAATTGGCAGTGTTTTTTTCAATTGAGCGAAACACATTTTCAGTACCACCATAATTTGTTCTATGTTCCAGGTATGTTCTTGCACTTGTTGGTATTATGCATGGTATTTGCATTCATATGCGGGTATGAAATTTGTATGCACTCGGAAACAAATGCGGTAAGTTTTTCATGTAAAATACAACAGTTCACGATGTTATGAAAGCGGTTATACCTCAGATTCACCAAATAACTGTATATATCATTGGTTCAATCGAGACCAACAACGAGGTCATTTTCAATCACAATATCTTCACCAGTTGAGCGATTTGCCATCGGGGAGTCAGAAGTCAAAAAGACGTCATCATCTATGTTCTTTATGTTCTTCACTATATCATCTATGATATCCACAACCCTAAGCCTGAAAGGGTGTAATTTAATCATAATCATTTAATCACAACCATCATTTAATCATAATCGATCTCGACTTGCAAGCAAAGCGCCTGGTCAAATCTCCCTTGGGGACAGAAGAGAAAATTTAAAGTCAAAAAGACGTCATCTTCTGTTATTCCCATGTTCTCGACTACCCTAAAGCCTGAAAGGGTGTAATCTCCATCATTTAATCATAATCGATCTCGACTTGCAAGCCAAGCGCCTGGGAGACATCTCTCTGGGAGACAAAAGAGAAAATTGAAAGTCAAAAGGACGTCATTTTTTATTTATTTATTTAGAAACTCTTAATTAATAGGTAGAACATATATACAGACAAATAATGGTAAAATTTAAACATAAAAATTGACAATATTAATAATATAAACAAGGAAAAAAAACAAAAACAAAATATATACATATGTCCTAACTAAAGGGCGGGGTTATTGCCTATGGCAATCTCTTCCACCCAACCCTTTTTTTTCTGTTATTCCCATGTTCTCGACTACCCTAAAGCCCGAAAGGGTGTAATCTCCATCATTGAATCATAATCGATCTCGACTTGCAAGCCAAGCGCCTGGGAGACAGAAGATAATCAGGTTCTTCTACCTGCTACTAGTTCCCCTGCATCAGATCCACTTGTTCTGCCCAGCCAGGCCGGATTCCTCACAATGCCCACTGCCCAGTGGAACAAGTAATCTCGTAGTGGCCAACATCCAACACATTGTCTTTTTTTTCTTTCTCCTTTTCTGTGCTGAATGCTGGCGCTACAGGGTCAGGTATGTGGACAATGGTTACACAATGGTCAGGTGTGTGGACAATGGTTCTCCAGGGCAACTTTATTTTTCTTCTTTATATAGAAACATGTATACAAAGGTACTTCTCCTAAGCTTTGAAGGGCTTCTAAGAGACCTTTTATGAGACCTTTTCTTTAAAGTAGAGCATAAGTAATATGAGTCTTTTCTTTTTTCGTTGGATAAGTTGAAGATGCTATCGTGCATTTTGTGGAGCACTTGATTTTCTGATTCGGTTCAAATTTGTTTCCGGCTTCCCCGTGTCTCTTTCATTGATTATTTTTGTCTATTAGACGCTGTTATGTCCAATGTTGTAAAAATTCGTTAAAAAAAATAAAAAATTCTTCATCTTTCTGGTAGTGTTTTTCTGTTGATCAGCTCTTCTATTTTTATTCTATCACTAGTTTTTAACAATTTTTTTTTTACATCACTTCTGGATAGTTCAAATATTTCATTATGCCCTGATCTTGTTACACCCCTAGAGACACGCAAAACGGTCAGGTTCAATTCAGAAGGTGAGTCTGTACAATTTCATGGGTGGGATACAATTTATGTGTTATAATAAATCAAGATATAACTTATTTCTCCTTTGGGTGCTATTCTGATTTATTTGTTATTTCTGTGGTGGTGGTATTTATTTAGAACTTTAGATCTACAAGTTCTCTTCAGAATTTCAGGCACTTGATTCGACTGCCGTTTCCTGTATCTAGTTATTTTTAAACCCCAAAAACTCTTTATGATTTTTCGATATAAATTAGGGCCCTTAATTCTATATCTACCTACAGAAAGGGACTACATGTCTTGCGCTGACAGTCCAAATAAAGCACTACTTTACATGACTTGAGCTTGAATCTTATCTCCTGGTTTGATCATTTGATGTCCTCTCAGGTAATTCATTATATTTTGAGGTTGGTCTCAATTGAGAACCCTGTAGGATAAAGAGCGCATTCCTCGTTCAGTATTTGTGAACTCAGGTTAAAGTTACCTCCCCGCATACACATATTTTATTAAACCTCATGTTACATATGTCTCTCTCTCTTTCTAAATAAGTTCAGGCAAGTTTGCCGCGCGGTGAGCATATAATTATTACATACATCGATCGTATAGAACTATATGCAGATATAAATAAAGCACTATAACTATATCAAGTGGGTATCCAGGACGTCTGAGACTGGGACTTTAGCCTTGTTTGAGGAATCAAATATGTTACTTGCGCATCCCTGACCCAAACATATTGGGTCGGGGTGCAACCTGACCAACAGCTTTCGATAGCTAAATATAATGGACGCAGCCCGCATATCAATCATCTGTCCGATGACCAGCACTCACAGAAACTTCACCACCGCAATATTTGCTCTTATTACTTCCGAGGAGACGACCTGCTCTTGGATTATGAATGATAGAGGAAGGAATTTTTTATTTTTTCTACAGAATTTCGGGGCAATTTTTTTTTTTTTTTTTTTTTTTTAATCATACCACCTTGAAGTTTTTATAACACAAGCATAGTATGTTTTCATTCATCACACATGTATTATTATAAATCATGGTTGTTTGGGGCATATTCGTAAATTTTTATGCATGTATTTTAGGATTTGAGCTTCTTATTTTTATTAGGGAGGAAAAACTGGTTGTGTCTATTTAAGCTGGGTTGGTATTTGAAATAGTTGAGAGGAATGTAGGACTTTTATTGTTTGTTAATTATGTTTTGCAATTTTCGTCTGCTTAATACATCTCCTAAAAAAAATGTCATCACCACTATACTACTATCTCCGGTCGAAATGAACCACGTTACACACTCTCTCTGAGGTTAGATTCTGAACAGACTTAAGCACTTAAAACAAGTAAATTATGTCATCTCTAGCGTGTACACTTGATGTACTGGCGAATTTTGTCCGGAGGATTATCTGACTCAGTTCATTTGGCGCTCAAAATGAGCTAATCAGGACTCGGGTTACAGTATTTTGTTAACGCTCTATTAAATCCGCTTCACTTGTTCCGCGGACATTCCACTCGATCGTCCAATTTCTGATTTTTTGTTGCTATATACGTGAACGTATCATTTGATTTTGGTCAAGATTTTTGGTCCAGCAGAAGCGACGGTATAACCGGATCAAATTATTTCAGACATGTTCAGATACCTGATGAAGTAGTGGTTACTTGTGAGCCTCAGGGTGCAGTGTTGTGCTAGGGCTCTTCTTCTTTTGGGTCCAATTGAATAGTTGTCGAAAGTAAATGCAGATCAGGATTCAAATTTGTTTGAGTTTCCACTGACTATCGTATTTAAACGTGAAAACACATGTACATTAATTGATTCACCGAGTCTCTGTCTGAATTTTGAATGAAAATTTTGGCCTTTTTCCTTATGGTCCAGCTCTAGATTCTAGATGTTCAATCAAATAATTTGTATGTGAACTACAAACCAGAGAGGTGACAGTTTACGCCCATTCTTTAAATTAATTTATCAAGACCATCAATGTATTCAGTTAAAGTTTCCTGGGGTAAAATGGTGTTTGGAGTTTGTGGTCAAAGCACTCCGAATTTACTTAAAAAGGACAAACCTAAAATACAAGAGACAATACAAAACATATCATTCGAAATGATATAATAACTTGGTTATTACCATTTTTGTTTAAAATTTGCCTCCAATATCGTTGCAACAATGTAAAAAACAATTAAGCATCGAGAAAAAGAACTCGAAAAAAAACTCCAGTCAATGTCACCAGTTCCTTGATTCCTGATTCGATTAATGTTTGCCAAAAATGCCGACGCAGAAAAATATGCACACCGAATATTTGCAACCGTGGAGAACATTTTTGCCAAATAATGACAGACAGAAAAAATATGTTTGTAATTTGTACGTACAATCTTTTAGAGTTTAGAGAATGTTTTGCTTTCATTAGGACGGATTTTTTTTGCTCGTACATTAATATCTACCAATTTAATATTGTTACGTTTTTTGCTGTAATACCAATTTGATTTTGTAATACTCCTTACATCAATGTAAGATATTTTTCGACAATTATAATTGCAGAGTATGTTTTTTTTTTCGTTTGAAATTCGTTTCAAGTTATCATGCATTCCTCCATGTTCAAAAATGACTGTGGTCTCCATTCTTTTGATTTTTAATGTACCAATGTGCGTATATTTTCATACCATTGAATGACTCAAAGTACAAGGTCTAATGGTTTTACAAGAATAATGCAGAGATAGTTATTTTGTTTTATAAATATTAGTCGTACCTTTGGCGAAAATTATGTCATAGGTAGATAGGTAGGTAATAAGTATATGTTATATGAATGACTACGAGAAAAATTCTTGAATAAATTTGGATAATTTCTTCAACATTTCGAATATAGTTTGATTTTGCTGGATCACCCACATGCAAATAATACTAACCGCGCAGGACGTTTCTTAACTTCAGTGACAGTACGAGAACTGGTGTATTCAACGTGCCATTAACAGCAGTTACTATCAATTTCTGAAAATCAATTTATTTTTAGTTTTTTTTTCTGTAAAATTTCATTTTCTCGTTTTCTATTAGTCTTCCCTATCTCTTCTATTCTTTCTTCGTCATTAATCCCTAACATAATGTTCTCTTACATCCGCAGGCCATTAATACTCATAATGCTTTATCCGTAATAAATCCTCATATCGTATTTATTCAGCAAATTCAGTCGAATATAAGAATAATGGAAGGAAAAAACAAAGGAGTTTGGAATTTTTCCAATCAGATAATCTGGTAACCGGGAAAAATAAAGAAATTCTAAGTTCCCCTCACCACCCCTGGTCTCGTGTCGTATTTTAACAAGATATTATATTTCGTGTGTTCATAATATGTATGTACGTACAATGTACATCGTATGCACAGATTTAGTCAAGATTATTGATGCTTTGAGGGAATTAATTTTATTGTATTAAAGAAGAGAGGGAATTTATTATTCGAAAAAATATAGGTTAGATTTAACTAGCCTATGGTGTAGGTACACTGTAAAAAAGGCTTTTCTGTACTTTTGTTTTTTTCACCTGGCTTTTCCTAGCGAATACAGCAGCTCACTATATCCCCCTCTCCTTCTCATATTCTTCATCATCTCATTCCTTCTCAATTTCTTCCTTTTAGTCTCTGAAGGAAATTTCGGAATTCCAAAAGTCAAATTTGAGTATTGGGGAGCATCAAAGACCTTCGCTAAAATCACACACTGAGAAAATTGTCGACAAATTCTAGAAATACTCAGTGCTGGAAATTTGAACAAGTACAAACATGTACATCTCATTATCAATGATGGCTGGCGCTTCTGAAAAGTTTGATCTAAAATAGCATTATTTATGTAAATGTATGTTGATAAATTACATGACATAAGTAGAAATCTCAGACTACCGTTTTCTTTGAAAAATAAAAATTTATCATTTATTTCAATTAACAAGACGGTAACAATTTTAAATAAATTATTTTTTATTATCATAGGCACGCTTCCTCTCGGGAGTGAGTTCGAAGAAGTGTTTTACCTTTGAAATATAAATATCGCCTTATTGCTAAGATTTCACAAAAATAAAATCTGAACAGCATCAGGTAGCCAGCAATGATGCTATAAGCAATTGTATAAGTGAGTAATGTGATTTATTTAATTGTAGATTTGAGGTTAAATAAAGAGGCATCACACAAACGTACTTCACTGAAAAAAAAGATAAATCCAGGAAAATCCCTGAACTGACCATTAGAACTATGTTACTTTTGATCTCTGAATGAATCTTCTTTGGGAGCGTGAAATGAGATTTGATATTATTTTACCTAAGTCCCAATTCCTCCAGTTAAATATGTTCACCTTATTCTATGTAATTGTATTACTCTTCTTTCTTCTTCTGCTTTTTCTCCTCCTCTTTCTAACTCTCCCTCTCTTTCTTAACCTTCGCTCTTATATCCTCTTCCTTATTTTCAGCCTTAATGAGAAAATAATGCCGTGCATCCTTCATTTCAAAGTTATTCATATTTTATATTCTACTTTATCCACATCATATTCGGTTCCTCTTCACACTTCACCGTCTGTCCTCTCCCTCTTCAACTCTCCATATTGCTTCTTCTTCTCCCCTTTACTTCTCTCTCAAGTTTTTTTTTTTCATATTTCTCCCCCATTTTCTCTGTCTTCCTACCATTCCCTCTCTCTCTCTCTCTCTCTCTCCCCATTTCTGTCTCTCTCTCTCCCTGTTTCTCCCTCTTTCTCTCTCTCCCTCTCTGTCTCTCTCTCTCTCTCTCTCCCTCTCCCTCTTTTCTCCCCCTCTCTTATTCTTCTACATGTTCCTCTGTCTCGGATATCCTCTCCCTAATTCTATCCTTCCCTCATTTACTCTCTCTCCCTCCTCCTTTCTGCCTCCCTTCTCTCCCTTTCTTTGCTCTCGGGGTTTCCATTAGCTATTCATATGGACTTCATTTCAGTTTTTTTTTTTTGAAGAGGATGTTTACTTTCGTAAATAAATTGAAAGAAATTTGATATTCGTCAAAAAAACTGAACGTCCATGCCCGTATTACAGTCATTAATTAACTACAGTATTTTGTAACATATTGTTCATATCTGCTGATATAACATCTCTGAGCTTTCTCTCTCTGCCTCCAACTTTTTCTCCTCCTCTCTCTCTCCCTCCCCCCCTCTCTCTCTCATAGAAAAAATTCTCATTCCTTTGATGACCTGAAGAATTTGTTTAATAATATATTATAATAATAATAGGTTTCCCTTTGTAGCTTTACTTGAAATTTTCAGAAAAAATTCAATAAAATAAATTGTTTGTCCAAATTCAATGTTCGTGGTGAAAAATGAAGAATTCTTTAATATTTAAAACCATTTTAGGAGGAAGAAAAAACTCATAAAAAAAAGCTCCTCAAAGATCTCCTTTGAACTCGGAAAATAAGTTTCGAGAAAGTTTAGCTCACTGATTTTCCCAATGAAAAGAAAGCGGGTATTAATAGTGTCTAACATGGTGGGCAAGAGATTTAAAGCACAAAGAAGTGGTTATTGAAGAAAGGGAGCTTTCCTGCAAGTGGTGTATCCTGTTTTTTGAATGTTTTAGTCAGAGCAAATAATCGCTGTTATTTTAGTTAACCGTCCGTCCACAGTAGGTACTCTCAATACCCACATTATGGCTAAAAATAATATCGCCTTATTTATACTGCCCGATAAGGATTATTAAGGTCCCATTATTCCAACAATATAGTAGTGGAAAAAGGTGGATGAATGATGCACATGGGTTACACAGTTTTCTTTTCTGGCTGCGGTTCCTTGAGGAATTTAAAAAAATCTCTAAAGCATCTAAGGAACCTTGTGTCAGATGTGAGCCTGATGTGTCAGTCAATTCATGAGTAGGTTTTTACCAGTATACACCTAAACATAACTAGCTTATCTTTTTTTTTCATTAATACCTTGGCAAAAAAGTCATCAATTTTTTTGTTAATCACAGTCACAATCGTGTTGTAATAAATACTCAATCTCGCATTACTAAATTTTTCCGTATCTGGGACATATCGTTCAAGCTTCTGAGTTTGGTTGCAAATACAAAATTATTCAAGTAAATAACTTACCTCCGTGGCTTAGTGGGTAAGGGCATTGGTTGCTGATCCAGAGGTTGCAGTTTCGAATCCCGGTCGGAACGGAAAATTCTGACCGAGTTTTTCGGTTTCCAGGAGAAAAAAGGTTAAAGTGCTCGAAGTAATGCGCAAGAGGTTCCGGGGAACTACGAACAACTATCTTACAATTTTTTTTGACGATTTATTTATTTCTTTGCTGAATGCAGTTGCGTCGCCACTGATGCAAACAGGTAATTCTTCTTGTTACTAAGAAAACAAGTTTTTCATAATCCACATCGGTGAGAAGCTGGAAAAGTTTCAGAAGAAAATCAGCTCAGCAGCTTACAACCGACGGAAGTAAATTTGACTGATGGAAAAGTTGCGAGAGTGGAGCAAGTTGCTGTTGATGACATGGCAAACAAAGAGGTATACATAATATTTATTTTGTTACATGTACGAGTATATGTAATGTTCCTATGTACATTGAAGAAGAACGGCGCTTTCAACTGCGTGTTTATATCCTGACGGGGGTTTTACCCTTCATGCACTTGAAACTCAGAAATCAGCTATACTCAAATTAGCCTCACCCAGCCTGAGAAAGGGCGGGAATTGCAAGCATCACGAGGGTATGTTGTCATCCATCTTAACCTACCTGGACGTTGCGCGTTGGTTAAATTCAGTGACAAGATAAAAACTGGTGTATTTACGTATATGCCATCGACACTGGCTCCAATGTACATCTACATAATTATCTTAATATATAAATGTCAAAGTCACTGACTGACTGATCATCGCTCTACAGCCCAAACCGTAATACCTGAAATTTTGACACAACATTCCTTGCATACTGAATACGTGCAATAAGAAAGGATTTTGCAAAAGTCGAAACCGTTCCATAGATAGAGCCCTAAAAGTGCACTTCTAGAGGCCATGCCTCGGCCCGCAAAGCGGGCGACAGCCCGCTAGTGTATGTATATGTGGAAAACGTCATTTCCTGTTGGGTCCTAGCTATAGAATGATAGATTCTCAAGCTAGCAAGCAGCAGATTTAAAACAATTCCAGCTCAAAAAATTGAAGCATGCTACATTAAGCATTTGAATCACATTTTCCTAAGGCAATTGTCGGTTAACAAGAACTTGACAGCTCTACTCTCTGTTACATATACTTCTGAGTTAGGAACCTAGCTGAATATTTGGTGAGGATATCGAGCCAATAGGCAGCAGATGTGTCTGTCCCGGTAGCTCAGTGGTAAAGGCGGCACTCTGTGAATCCAGAGGTTCCAGAGGTCGTGGGTTCGAAACCCAGCCGGGACATGACAAGTAATCCTCCCATTTGAGATTTTTATCACATAATAATGTGTCTTGGGCTTACTGCTGGAATAATGGGACTTTAATTGTCCTTATCCTGCCCGATTATATTGTGTTTTTGTGAGGATTTTTCGTCTTTAGGTTTTGAAAGCAGTTTTTGTAAGTAAATAGCATACCTACAGCCGAGCTGTATGTAACATAATTTTTTAGCTCATTAGCTCCGGCCCTGCTAGGCCAGATTGTGCTACGACCCTACTCGAGCGAATCTTTTATATCACAACTTTGTCGGCGAATTCTCAAAAGCGCAAAACATGAAAAATGAGCTTTTGATTTTCCCGACTTAATGATGCTGTGTTTCTTGCTGTTCTGTCTGATGGATTTATTTTTCTTTGGCGTTATTTTCTTCCTTTTCTCCTTCTGTGTATTTTTGTTCCTTTTGGGTTGTGTTTTTCTTCGTTTTCTTATTCTGTATATTTCTTATTGATAATTTGAGTGGGGGTTTAAAAAAAATTGATAATTTGAGTGGGGGTTTAATTTTTTTGATAATTTGAGTGGGGGTTTAAAGTTTTTTGATAATTTGAATGGGGCTTCTGTTTGTTTATTTTCTTGCTGTTACTGATTGGTTTTCTGATTTGGTTGGTCTTTTCTTCTTTTGGGTTCTATATTGTTGCTCTTTCTACAACTATTCTTGCTCTGTTTCTAATTGGTATTCCCGATTTGGTTGGGGTTTTGCTTATTTTGGGTTATCTTCTTGCTGTTACTTATTGGTTTTTCTGATTTGGTTGAGCTTTTTTCTTTTGAGTTCTATATTCTTGCGCTTTCTACAATTATATGTTTTTAATTGGTATTCCCGATTTGGTTGGGCTTTTGCTTATTTTGGGTCTTCTTGTTGTTACTGATTGGTTTTTCTGATTTGGTTGAGCTTTTCTCTTTTCTGTTTTTGCATTTGTATTTGTATATGAATGTATGTATACTTGTTCTTCCTGTTTTAGTTAGGTTTATTTTCTTATCTTTCATTTAATTTTCCTTCGTCTTTCTTCTAGTTTTTATCTTCTTCTTATTTTTCTTATCCTCCGACTTTGCTTTAGAGAGAGAGGGGGTGAGAAGAGGAAATAGTGTTTACTGTTAAGTTATGTAGAGTTGTAGAGCACTAATGAAGTAATAGAATAATTCATTTCTTTGAATTTTGATAAAATGGAAAATATGCATCTTGCTGCAGTTTGCAATTTCATTTCTAATGCATAATTTAATTACAATAATGAATTAATTATTTATTCAGTAGCTAAGTGTTCATCATAGTTGATACCAAATCAGGGGAGGTGGGTTCGCGTCTGAGTTACGTCAATGCCCCGTTCACTCATTTGTCCTCGCAAGGATTTTACCTCGTGAGGAAAAATCTAAAATCTGAATTAGAAAGACTTTTTCGAAAATCAGAAATAGAAAGACTTTTGAAAATCAGAATTAGAAAGACTTTTTCGAAAATCAGAATTAGAAAGACTTTTTGTGTCACTCTGTATAAACTCAGTGTTAGTACACACTAATAGATAATAGAGTGTAACAGAGACAGTTGTCAAGTTGTCACAAAGGGGCGCCATATTTGCAGTGATTATAATTGCAGAATTTAATATGAACGATTATAGTATAAACTTTATAATCCAACTCTTCATGCACTTATATTGGCACTCGCAAGAGGTAATGTGCATGCGGGTGAATTTGCATATTGTGTGAACTCCAATAAAATTGCGAACTAATATGCTTATGCTCAAAACAGATTGATATCAATAATATTTGCATGCATTATTTCTGCTCGATGTTTGATAGCTTTGATGTATGATCAACATAAATAAATCTAGATGAACGGCTCTAGAACTTTACATATTTTGCTGTTGTTAATAACTGAATTGCAGATTTAACAGTTTCAGTGATAAGCGAGTTGGCGGATTTTTTTGATATTCTTAGAAGCCAAATAAAAATGACTTAGGATGGGTCCTCTGTACACAGAAAAAGAAACGAAAAATAAAGCAAATGATTTATTATTATTTTGTATTATAATATTAGCTTGGGTATATCATATATGGTACTAGCCGTTTGCCCGTGCTTTGCAACGGGACTAAATTTCAAATTTACTAAGGCATGGCCGTACTGCTGGACAGCAATACCTTTTTGAACTTTTTATAATTTTTCTGGACAAAGCGATAATGGTTTTGGGGGGGTCAATTCGGAGACATTTTTCGCTATCTCTTACCGTTTTGGCTAAACAACTCCGGACAAACAAACATACATAGGTAGGTAGGTAGGTAGGTAGGTAGGTAGGTAGTCCTTTTTTCTGTTTTATATATAGAGATATCAAATCATTTGATATACCTTACATGGTATATCAATGTATGTTTATGTATGTTTGTATGTCGTATGTCATGTATGTTTCTTACTATATTATTACTAATTATAATTATTGACTGGAGCGAATGGAGGGTAAAACCCCCGTCCTAATCCAGGACGTTCAATCAAATCGAATTGTTGGCGTTAGGAAGAGCATCCAGCCGTAAAAATGTGCCAAAACCAACCAACCTCAACCATGAGGTTGAACAAAGTCGACCCTGCTTAAGCGGGATAAGACAGATTAAAAGAAGAAGAAGGGTGGGATTCGAACCAACGAATCCCATACGGTACCTGTATTACCAGACTAGCGCGTTTCCATACCATTTTCTTTATGCGTTCTTTTGTACCATATTCATCAATATGTATTATATATAATACACAGGAAATTAGCTCGTAAAAAATATGTAGCTTGCTATAAAATTCCCAGTTCAAGATTAAGATGATAATATCTGTACTTGGTTACTTAATTTTAATACTCTCCAACTTATTTTCATTGGCATAAACAATGCATGTGTTTTGTGTATACGTATATTTATGATGTATTGACGTTATGTATAGTATCGTATATGTATGAGATCCTTAGCTTTTTATGTGGTGTTAACTTAACTTCCAGCAAGTTACCTGGGAACTTCTTAGAGCACTTCCGCTACGTATAATAATATCAGCAATGTTAATTTAGTTTTATTGTTATGGCAGCTTACTAATAGCTTATCTAACTCAAGGGACATCAGTTTGTCTTAATAAGCCTATAAGCCATCGGTAGCTGCACTTCTAATGTAGGAATAAATTGGGTGCTTGGAGCGTCGAATCTAAGAAATGGTTAGACCATTTGGGAAAGAAATTGATCGGAATTACGGGTGATCCCCGTTCCAATCATTTTCTTTACCAAAAAATTGGTCTAGCCATTCAAAGAGGAAATGCTTCTTGCATCCTCGGTTCCCTTCCGGAAGGACGGTCCCTAGGACAAGTTTTTTATATTTAAACAAAAAAACAAAAAAAAACAAAAGGAATAAACTATTTAGCACATGGATTGATGCCACCAAATATATAGGTTTTCCAAATTTACTGCAGAATGTGACCACACTGACCACCTAACTATACCACTCTGAGGGTTAGGTGGTAGACATTTTTCGGAGTATTAATCTCGTCTAGGAGTAATTTTCAACTTAGAGGTCTCTTGAGCTATTAGAGGTTCGAAAAATTGAGAAACGATTTCAGAGGCACGCTTCCTCTCGGTAGTGAGTTTGAAGAAATGTTTTACCTTTGAAATATATTTTACACACTTCACCCGGTAGGATAATATTTAGAGTACTTAGAAAATTTAAACTCTGCCGGCATTCTCCTAGTCCCATGTGCTACCTCTACCCTGAAAGGTTTGGTATAACACCCTGTTGATACTGCCTGTGAGGATTTCAACATTCGCAACTCATAGGTATCAAATTTCACGAGGAATTGGCCAGATAAAAGTGGCAGATTAAGAACAATGGTCGGCTACTGGGAGATTCAAACAGACTACCAGTTGGGTTCCTGGAGTTATTTAAATTGTTGCTCTTAACCCATGCTTCATGTTGCCTGCTTCATGTGGAAATCACACAGGGCTTGTTGTATGCTAGACGCTTACATTTGAATTCGGGCTTGGTAGATTTTTTTTCTGATTTTTGTTCCTTTGATTTGTTAAAATTCTACTGACGTACGAAAAAAAATGTTGACAGTGTTGACAGTATTCTCCTTTTTTAGTGTATTTAGTCCTTTAAACCAGATTGCTGTTTTACTATCTGTTTGTAAACCACAACTTTAAAACGATAGCTGCTCTACTCTATAAGACCTGTTTGACTGCTGGAGTAAAGGGACTTTTCAGTATTACCTCCGCAGTATAACCAAGGTATATTCTATTCTATTCTACTCTCTACCTGATAGTTCCAGTAGCCCCGTGGTCAAGATGTTACCGTCGCTGGTCGGTCTGGTAATCCAGAGGTCGCGGGCTCGAAACGGGACAAGACAAGTGATCCTGTCATTTGGCATTTTGACCACATAACATCCTAGACTTCGTGCTGATTAATGAGACCTATTAGTCCTATTCGAGTCGGGCAACATATGTAAGGCCATATGAATATTATGTATTAAGTCCTCTGAACAAGATGGGTCTACCCCTGCACCTCTCTCTACCACAGGCTGGCGTTAGAAGAAATCATTGATACCCAGAGATTCTTGCAATTCTCTTATTGCATTTAGCCTGCTATGCTCTTTTTCCATTTATGGTAATTCTTCCACACAACTTGCATACTGGGTGTCTTGAAATTTGAAGCTGACTTCCAAAGAGACCGAAAGTTAATCCCATGAAACTTTTCAGTCTCATTATTCGTAATGAATTCTAGAACTTTCACATAACATGTATCCATAAAATACAGAATGGCATAGAAATTATTATTTTATGAATTATTGATTGATAAAGTACAATAAATTTATGAATGTGTGAAATACTTCCGATAAATGTCTAATATTAGAAATCGGAAGTATTTTTTTCCTACCCCTTATCCCAAAAACAAATTTATTCACCTTAGGTTCTAATTTTATTCATTTTTAATTCAAACGTTTTTCAAATTTGCCTCTAATTTTATTCAAATTGGCTTGTGATCATTCATGTTTTATTTTGTTGATTTGTCCTTCTGTATGCCTAGCTGCTGGCAAGGAAGATGTCACACTGTATGCACACATTAGAGGTATAACATGCATGCTGTTTACGTACATGTGTGTTTTCAAAGTTCAGAGTCAGCCAAGGTACCTCACTCTCGCCCACGATAACCAGAGATCTGCCGAGCATGTGGGGAACACAGGGGGTTCACAAGTTTGTGTTGATGGACTCAAGGTGTTTTTCAGGTTTCCATCTGGATTTAATTGAAACAGCCAAAACATTGAAACAGCAACAATCATCGTATCGTCAAGTATATGCAAAGTTGTTTACATATATGCAAAGTTGTATGAGCACATAATTGGCAATGCTATTTTTTTTATTTTTATTTGGTTTTAACGTCCTGATTGAGATAGATAGTCAGGACGGGAGTTTTACCCTCCATTCGCTGGGAATCGTACCAGCTACCCACATTAACCTCACCCAGCCTGGGTAGGGCCGGAAATGCTAGTTTATTTTATATGTTTATTCAATTTCTAAATAGCTAGGTGATAGATATTACAGAAAACATAACTTTCTTTTCAACAAAGTTTAAAAAGATTTGAAAGTGTATACTAAATTGCCGATGAATAACATTCGAATTCCGCACCTTACTTTTTCTATCAATCCCTTGCAGTTCAAATAAACCAGCTGAGGCGGAACTTCCCATGTTCCCTGTAGCCAGAGCTAACTATTGAAATGGAGATAATCCAAGCAGGAGTTGTGATTCCATCTCCTCAACATACAGTCATGTAATTGTGCAAAAATCCTCCATTGTAATATTCTGCCGAGAGGATCCCCCTCTCTTAATTAATCGAGGCCAAAACATTGAAACAGCAACAATCATCGCATCGTCCAGTATTATGCAAAGTTGTATACTTAAATGTATATGCAAAGTTGTATACGTATAATTATGTGTATGCAAAGTTGTATACGCATATTATTGGCAATGCTATTTTTTTATCTTTGTTGCCGTTAAACTCAGAAATTGGATCCTTTCATGTCTGGTCAGCTATCTGAGTTGTACGACAGCGATAGACTGAGCATCTGGTTCTTCCGAATTTACACACATAGACAAACAAGCAGACGGACAAAAGAAAGCTATGTCGTACTGTAGATACCCAACGAGCGCAGCCGGTGCTAAGGAGCTGCGGAACTGCAGCACCCCCAGACACAAAAGACAGGAATTTCTCAAGTCCTAGCTCGTACACATGCAGTGAAAATTATCACACAATTCTAGATACTGCATACTTATATGATTCCCATGGTAAACAAGCTCAAGCTCTTTAGATACTGAAAGAACGACTCTATAAATGCCACTTTAGTCCGGTTTATGTGGCAGCACCCCCAAAACATTTTGTCACTGGCCGCGCCTGGTATCCATGTTAAAATAGAACCTCACTACTCACTAGTGCCTTCTGAAAGCATCAATGGTGCTTCTAACGAAGGCAATGCTTTTTAATTTATTTATTTATGTATATATAAAAAACACATATATATTTATTTATTTTTGTCCAAACTATACCAAACTTGCTTTTCTTCAAGTTACAGCAATGTGTATCAAGCAAGGCCTGATTTGACAAATGATTCCTAAATTCTTGGTGTCAGAAATAAAATGGAGAGGTTTTATTATTTTATTTTATGACATAAAGCTCACATCACAGATTCTCACTCAAATCAATGAGTAAGGGTCTCCTTAAAAAATGCTTTTGATTTTAATATTATTAGGGTATTGAGCTATTGATGGTTGAAAAACGAATCAGTGTTAAAGAAAAATACTGTACCACCGTCAACACGCATGGCCCTTTGGTTGTGAAAGGTGCCTTTGTCTATTGAACTGCTTTAGCCTCCCTGTGAACCACAGATTATTGCATTTATTGATTGCTCGACGAAGGTACATTTTACCAAATAAGGTGATAAGAGATTGCACAATAATCTGCATGGGTCAGATATCCTTGAAATTAATTCACTTAACTGTAATCATCAGTATTCTGATAGTTTCTTCTCTTCACTTTTATGTTTAGCAAACGTATACCTACTTATCAAATTGTTTACAAAAATCATGTAGGTACATGACTACAAACGTCAGACGTATTTACATGTATTTTACTACTAACCTAATTAAATTACTCACGTAGTAAGATTATAAATGTTTATTTCATTTTTTTTATTATCTATTTACCGTAATTATCAGTGTTATACATATGTATGCATTTTTTTATTATTATATTGTACAGTTGTACAACTTATTATCATGAACCGTACATGTGATACACTTATATTATTATCAGTTCTAAAGTATTATTTAAAATTGCCAATGTGATACGGAACTTTTTATGCGTACAAAAGCTGTTTGATAATACTCTTTAGTAGAAGGTAAACCAGCAGGTCTGAGTTTAATGCTCAAATCATTGTCTACGACCATATCCTCAGAGTCTTATTTATCACTATGAGATTAAATTATTTTGTAAAAAAATTGTAATTTCTTTAACCCTTCTGTCAAGAATCAGGTCTGGCCAGACCTTTCGCATTTTCAAGGTAGTTTTTCTCACTGATAAGACGATCATAGGTCAACAATATTCTCTGACTTCCAAGAAACGGTTACTTCTCGTCCCATACAAATTAAAAATAGCTCGAATTCTTTAATTTGGGGGCGCACCGTGGGAAATACCGAAATTACCCTTCTTAGCCAGGTAAAGGTCTGGCTGGACCTACAGATATTTCTTCAACTGTGTAGTAGTTCCATTCAGTTTTCTATCAGTTTCAATATTATTTTTGATCGTGAAACATCTTTTAACTTTGTGTTTGCTTATCTGAGCCGTATTTTTCATTTCTATTCAAAATTTAATAATCTATTCCATAACATCTTACCATTTTTTCATTCACAACTTTGTTCGCATAGGAACCAAAGGAACTAAACGAACAGTAAACATTTCAAGTTCTTTTTCTATTTTCAAATCCTTTATGTCAGAAGTAATAATTTCCATTATTGTCTGAGAGACAAACAGAAAAACAGAGCAAACTTTAGGTAAAAAAAAAAAAAAAACATGGACAAGACCAAGATATCTTTTGCTCGCCGCTGGCCGAAATCATGCTAACATGGTTCACACAAAAGAGTTACGGCAAACATCAAGCGATCTCGTTTTCCGTGCAACAATGTCTAGATAGATTTTGGGCTTTTTCTCGTTTTATCAGATTTGATTATCAAGTTACGAGACTTGAGAGACAAAGACAAGACAAAGCTGCTGCCATTGGGAAAATGTTGAACAAGAAACTTCAGGATAACCATACACCTTCTGAAGAAGTCACAGTTGATGAGTAACTTTTCCCCTATAGGGGCAAGACAAAGTTCACTCAGTATATTCCCTCCAAGCCGGCAAAATACGGGATCAAAGTGTGGTGGGCTTGTGTCTCTACCACCGGATATCCTTGTAGAGGAATTATTTATACCGGAAAAGAAGTTGGGAAACTGAGGGAGATGAACCAAGGCCAGAGAGTACTACTGGAGCTGTCTGAACCGTATAAGTCAAGCGGAAGGACTATTATTGCTGATAACTTCTTCACTACTCTTGAGGGTGTAAGGATAATCCAATCAAAAGGACTTGCTTTCGTCGGAACACTGATAAAAAATAAAACCTGTGATCCTGTTGAAATCTCCCTGCACGAGACAGACCAGTGTGCTCAACAGAATTTGGATTTTTTTACTAGTAAATATAAATTATGATTTATTCTGTAAAGCATTTATGTAAATAACTAGCGGTTTACCCGTGCTTCGCTACGGTTAGCAATATTTTTTTTACTTTTCATAATATAGTCTTAGGTGTTCTAGATTTTTGTTAAATAAAGGTCTTTAATTTTCCACACCACCCCTGAGGTATCAAAACGGCGCGTTATTTTTTTAAAGAGGTTTCTCCAATAGACATATATCCTCTTTATTCTTTATTATAAATATAAATAAAATTCCTTCATCCCAAATAAAGTTGGTAACAAAAAAGTTATATATATTAAAAAAAAAAGGATTGAAGTAGACCCCAATTAATTTTTAATTTTATGAAAAACATGTTTTGAAATTTTTTCTGATATCTTTATCCCTTGCGGCACAAAAGTCATAAAGTCCCAAAAAATGGACCATACACACATGCGGTAAAGGCTGCGGATCAACTGCCACAGTTAATGAGAATACCTATATAATATCTTGTTCAGCGACTAAAAGTACATAGGTCTGATAAGTATGTCACAATAACTCCCATCTAGGATGAAAAAAAAAAAAAAATGGACAACGCCCAGTTTAGGTGACTAATCATAGTTCGAGATGCCAAAAAAATCGTTGTAGACCCCCATTTTTTTAAAATTTAAATAAAAAATGTGTTCTAAACTTTTAATTGATATCTTTAAAAACAAATATCAGCATTATATTCAGCACCTAAAAGTACACTGATTTGATACATCACAACCCCTGAAAAAGATGAAAAATTCCCAGCATCCCGGCAGCACCAGAAATTTTCGTCTCAGAAAATTATAAGTGTGTAGTCTATTGTACTTTTACTATAGAGAATAAGAAAATGAAATAAAAAATAAGGGTTCTCATTTAAAAATCTAAAGATGACCCCAAAAAATCAAACCTATGGACCACCCTGTATAAAAAAGTATCTCAAAATAAGCGTCACTAAAAAAGTGCCTACGTATTTTTTTCAAGCCGATATCTTAACCCGTTTGAGTGATCATAACTTTTGGACCACCCTGTAAAGTTATTCCGGAAACTTATTCACAGAGTAACAGCATTGAAAACTGACCATTGAAAATTTTGGCCCTTAACATGACATTACTTTTCTATAGTATAGGGAAAGTAAAAATTAAAAGACAATTTGTACATAACAACAAAAGGAAGACGAAGAAGAGACAAAGAGGAAAAAATCACACCAGAGCTTCTTTATACACAACATTTTTAGTTCTTCCTGATGGTGCTAATATGAACAAATTGTCTTTCTTGCTAACCCTAGAAAAGGCTACATAAAGCTGTCCATGAGAGAAACATGGATCTCGAAGATCAACCCCTGCAATTCTGAAGGATTGACCTTGAGCTTTATTGATGGTCATAGCTAAGCAACATTTGACCGGAAACTGTAGCCTTTTAAATTCAAAGGGATAGTCACTGGGTATGAGTGGTATGCGTGGGATGAATACATGTTTTCCTGCAGCACACCCAGTCAGGACAACGGCCCCTATCACATTGCGTCGTAAGGTGCATACCCTCAACCTTGTCCCATTACAAAGTGTGGGAGCATTCAAGTTTCTCAGCAACATGATTGGGATACCAATTTTGAGGATTAGTCGATGATGAGGTAAACCGGGTGGATTCAATGAGTTTAAAAACTCGACAGGATAGTTTGTAGCCTCATCTTGATGAAGAACGGTGTCTACAGACTCATAAGTAGTGCCTTCACCCGGCACCTCACTTAACAGTGACTCGTTAATAATTAACGCACTTTCATTCTTAGGGGTCAAGATGGCACGTTCACAAAGCCACTCCTCAGACATCTGGTTGATGTTACAAATATCTGGGAAAACATGGAGAATCAGCTCATTCAAACTTCTCAACAATATTCCCATTGAACTGGTTATTTCAATTTCTCCATTTCTCTCAGGTATTCTCCCATCTCCAACTTGCAGGAGTGACTTTGCGAACTCTCCACTTAATGAGTCTCCCCGAAGATGAACCCTCATGTTGAGTGTCAGAGTCAGCTTCGAAACATAGCTCCACACTGCTGAACTCTTTATTGAAGCATACACCTCATCAGCTCGTGTTCCTCTCTGAATCACCGGCAGTGTTTGACGGAAATCGCCGGAAAGTACCATCGTCACACCACCCATGAGCCGGTTCTTACCTCTCAGATCACGGAGAGTCCTATCTAAGGCTTCAATACCGCCCTTGTGTGACATGGTACATTCGTCCCAGATGACGATGGACGCATTGGAGAGTACTTTGGCCACAGCGGTACCTTTCTTAATGTTACACGTCGGACTCTCTGTGAGTCCAAGATTCAAGGGAAGCTTAAATGCTGCATGAGCAGTGCGACCGCCTTGTAAGAGAGTGGCAGCAATACCAGACGATGCTACAGCCACAGCGATTTGTTTGAGGGATCGAAACTTAGACAGAAGCAAGTTTATGAGAAAAGTTTTTCCTGTACCACCAGGAGCGTCGAGGAAAAACAACCTACCCTGATTACTATTGACGCTCTCCATGATGGCCAAGTATGCAAGTTTCTGTTCACTGGCAAGTTTGTCTTCATTGTCACGTACAAACTGAATAGATTCTTCAATATTGTACGAAGTTTCTCTCAAGTATTCACTTGCAAATAACACTGCTCTGTCACGTTGAAGAGGAGGAAATCCGAAATCGGCAAGTGTTTTAGATGTAAGTGAATATAACTTGTCTTCAATGTACATCAGACCTTTACAATATACTTGGTCATCATGTTGAACAGGAATGTCGGGAAAACTCTGTCTAAGCTGAAAGAATATGTCTTCTGTCATTTGATCTCTATTGTTATGCCACAACAACTGTGCATCTGTAACTTGACAGAAAGCAAGGATCACAACAAACAAATCTCTCATTGTGGCTGGTGATTCAGAGATAGCGGCATCGCTAAGAGTGTTCTGCCAGTGGTTGTCGTCCTCTAACATCCCGAAAGCTCTACAAACAGCTTGGAACGATTCCAACACTTGTCCGTTAGCTGACTTGAGATCATTGAAACATGTAGGACCACGTATTTTATGTAACAACATTCTCAAGTAGTAACATTCTGCGTTGTTAGGGTGAACTGTGTAGACTCGGCCAAGGGCATTTGACTTCCTGATCTCGGGATGTTCGGGTACTACATTACCTTGCTTCCGGCGTAAGAACTTCTTACCATTCCAGGTGTAGTAAGAGGGAACCTCATGGTACAACAATTTCTTAGCAAAGTCATCAGTCTGACAAAGTTGGAAGAAAGCCAACAGGGTTGTGTTTGGCGGGTTGGAAACTCTTTGCTCCACATTTGCCTCAGTAAAGTATACTCTCTGGCCATTCTCTAAATGAACAGCCAGGTGAACAACAGTTGGAGATCTATCGTGGATTTGGAAAGAAAAAATACGCCAAATTCCTTCGGAGGTACTGATGTAGCGACCAACTTGGTACCTTTCTATCTCATCATTCTCACTTTTCAACACAAAAGCTGCTTGGTCGGAACCTTTGTTTATGTATTTACAAACATATTTTATTGATTTTATAGAATTACAAAATTCAACGTTGATGTGAGCATTGAAAATGCGAGATAATAATGGACAGAAAGGTACCACGTTGCTATTATCAAGAGTGATAGTACAACCCCCTCTTTTTATTTGCGCAGTCATACCCCCATCTTCAGGTGAAAGACGCCTGTAAGTTGGGTATCCATCATCTCCTGTTTTTGTATCCTTGTTGAAAGCTTTGGGATAACGCTTAGAGCATTTCCCATCTTTCATGCAAGGTGAAGAAGGGTATAAAGTACCGCATGGACCATGAACCATGTGTTTTACAATGATACTGTGTAAAACAGGATCAGATGATGGATTCGGTATTTCTGCGCTAATAATTCTATCAATATCATTTGGCGAAATTTTTTTTTCCAACCACAACAGAATATGAGCATGCGGCAGCCCTCTTTTCTGCCATTCGATCGAGTACATATGGCAGAGTACCGAACCAAACACTTTACCCTTGGTACTCAAATTCATCAGACTGATGACTTTTAGCCGGAACACTCGGGAGACAATGTCGTGCCTATCTTGAGGCTGTTGGCCTGGCAACAGAATGTCGGAAATTTCAGACCATTTAGGATTACAGGTAAAAGTAATGAATAGATCAGGACGGCCATACTTTCTGACATAAGACATTGCATCTTGTGTCCGCTCATGCATATAGCGGGGACTTCCAGTGAATGAAGATGGCAATATCACCATCTGTCCTATGTCCTGAACATTTCCATCTCTTTCAACTGCATCTTTCAGGTGAACATAATTCTCCGCGCGTAGCTTTTTTTGATTATGCTTGATGTAGGCCAGTCTCTCAGTCTCAATCTTTGCATAAACATCCACCCAGTACTGATTCCCAAGTTGTCTACAGAGATGCAAGTGATTAAATTCACCGGACCTGACCATGAGTCTGAAGGCATAGAAGTTCATGGCAGACACATTCTTCTGCAAATTAACTTGGGATGTGATGGGATCATACTGGGGGATGTTAATACAATATGTATCCTCACCCCTAGGATATAGCATGGGGTATCCTAAAGCATCATACGCGCGATGAATTTCCGACACTCTGTGTAAACCACCATCTCTTGATTCAAGAACAATATCCCGCTTTTCAAATTCCTGGCCCACTATCAAAACAGCTACTTCATTTGTAGAGGGAGCATTAAAACGTCCAGAGTGTGCACTTGCTGGTTTTTTATCGGCATTAATAATAATCTTGAATTTTTCCTCTGACTGTTTTTCCATGGCTGACTTAAAACTTTGAATGTAACAATTATGATCATGTAGCATGCGCTGTAGCTCATGTACAATATCAGGTTTGACGCGTGGAAACACACTGCAACGCCGTTCAGTTTCTAAAGTTTCATTACCCATGAAATAAATCTGCAAAAATTTAGGCTGAGATCCAGTCAGAGGAAGTAGAGATCCAGCTAGATGATAGCACTGTCCTTGAATTTTAAAAGTGGGCATAAATTTCCCTTCAGTCACAATCTGTGCACCAAAAGAAGTCATCTGGAATGCACTGTTGTAAGATCTCAAGTTTTCCAAAAACTCTTTACTTCTATTATCAGCCCCTGTCATGAGATTACGCAAAGGTTGAGGTGGTTCTAATAAAGGTTCAAGTTTAACTTTTCCATTACAACAACACATTCCAGGTGCTTCCCCTTTCCACTTCAAGGCATGGCAGTAAGTACATTCAATGGACATGGTCCCGATAGAAATAGTGGCATTGGTCTCGTAAGAAACATCCGGATTATAGTGAAAAGCAGAATTCTCGAGAGTTTTCCATGGTAGCACAGCTCGCTCTCTAGCCTCAATCAATCTCTCTTGAGTTTCTTCAACTGTTTCATTACTTCTTCTTGTTCTCCTCGCACATAATCTCTTATTTCTCTCCTCTTCTGTTTCTGCTTCTCTTGCTCTCCTTTCTTTATTTCTCAATTCTTCTAATCTCTTATTTCTCTCCTCCTCTGTTTCTGATTCTCTTGCTCTCTTTTCCTTATTTCTCAATTCTTCTAATCTCTTATTTCTCTCCTCCTCTGTTTCTGATTCTCTTGCTCTCTTTTCCTTATTTCTCAATTCTTCTAATCTCTTATTTCTCTCCTCCTCTGTTTCTGTTTCTCTTGCTCTCTTTTCCTTATTTCTCAATTCTTCTAATCTCTTATTTCTCTCCTCCTCTGTTTCTGTTTCTCTTGCTCTCTTTTCCTTATTTCTCAATTCTTCTAATCTCTTATTTCTCTCCTCCTCTGTTTCTGTTTCTCTTGCTCTCTTTTCCTTATTTCTCAATTCTTCTAATCTCTTATTTCTCTCCTCCTCTGTTTCTGTTTCTCTTGCTCTCTTTTCCTTATTTCTCAATTTTTCTAATCTCTTATTTCTCTCCTCCTCTGTTTCTGTTTCTCTTGCTCTCTTTTCCTTATTTCTCAATTCTTCTAATCTCTTATTTCTCTCCTCCTCTGTTTCTGTTTCTCTTGCTCTCTTTTCCTTATTTCTCAATTCTTCTAATCTCTTATTTCTCTCCTCCTCTGTTTCTGTTTCTCTTGCTCTCTTTTCCTTATTTCTCAATTCTTCTAATCTCTTATTTCTCTCCTCCTCTGTTTCTGTTTCTCTTGCTCTCTTTTCTTTATTTCTCAATTCTTCTAATCTCTTATTTCTCTCCTCTTCTGTTTCTTTTTCCCTTACTCTCCTCTCTGTATTTCTCATTTCTTCGAGTCTCTTCTCTTTCTCCTCCTCTGTTTCCATCCTTCTGGTTTTCTCATTTCTCAATTTCTGCTCTTCTATTCTCTTCTCTTTCTCCTCCTCTGTTTCCATCCTTCTGGTTTTCTCATTTCTCAATTTCTGCTCTTCTATTCTCTTCTCTTTCTCCTCCTCTGTTTCCATCCTTCTGGTTTTCTCACTTCTCAACTTCTGCTCTTCTAATCTCTTCTGTTTCTCCTCCTCTGTTTCTACACTTCTTGTTTTCTGGGATCTCAATTTCTGTTTGTCTAATCTAGCTCTTTTTCCATCTTCTGTCTCCTTTTCTCTCTCAAGTCTCTTTCTTTCAGCTTCATCTATTACTCTCTTTTTTCCTCTCTGCTTTTTTTTCGGTCTACCACTTTTCTTCTCTCGTGCCGGGATTACTTCCTCAGTATCTTTAGGAAGACTATATGGAAGAAGTGATGGAGGAGAACGACCAATAGGCCATAAGAGATCAAAATGTCCCCTATCCCTATCTCCAGAGAACATAGTTTTTACTATCGGCCACTGAGGCTCACCAATGTCACTATAGAGTTCCATTGTAATATTGCCTGCCTCATTTCGTCTCTCCTCTAAAACGTGTATTCTCGTACAGAATATTTTGGAGGCGACGCTCACCTCTACAAAAGTGCCGTAGCTGTATGGGTTCAGCATGTGTGCGCTATACTCCTGGGGACTCATGGGGCCATTCACATCTACCGCGATAGTAGAGCTACTACTACACTGGTAGTTTATACGGTTTATAAAGTTCCCATAGAATTCAAAATTCCGTAGAACTTCACGCACTACATCTTCCCGCACTTGAACACTAAAACGTTCACTTCCAAACAATGCCATACTCAGCATGTTGTATAGGCAAGCACCATCTCCACGAATCTTAAGAATCTGATAAGACATGGTTTCACCACTCACGTTTAAGTTTACAGTTGACATGAATGAATCAGGGAGGAACAAATTCCAGATGCAAATCAGTAACCTCCCAATCAGGGAAAAAAAAAACGATTTCAACACAGGCGGAAATCAATAATCTCCCAATGAGAAAAAATTCAACACAGGCAGCAATCAGTAATCTGCCAATCAGAGGAAAAAAATTCAACACAGATAGCAATCAGTAATCTCACTCAGGGAGAAAAGAAAACAAATTCAAACAGAAATCAAATTATTGACACCCAATCAATGGACTTGCCTTATAATATGCAAGATGGGAGGAAAAATGTATCGCGAAAAATGAGTGGTCTTGCCTTATATAATATGTATATGCAAGATGAGAGGAAAAATATATGGTAAAAAATGACTGGTGTTGCCTTATATGCAAGATGAGAGGAAAAATATGTGAAAAAATGAGTGGTCTTGCCTTATATGCAAGATGAGAGGAAAAATATGTGAAAAAATGAGTGGTCTTGCCTTATATGCAAGATGAGAGGAAAAATATGTGAAAAAATGAGTGGTCTTGCCTTATATGCAAGATGGGAGGAAAAATATGTGAAAAAATGAGTGGTCTTGCCTTATATGCAAGATGAGAGGAAAAATATGTGAAAAAATGAGTGGTCTTGCCTTATATGCAAGATGAGAGGAAAAATATGTGAAAAAATGAGTGGTCTTGCCTTATATGCAAGATGAGAGGAAAAATATATAGTGAAAAAATGAGTGGTCTTGCCTTATATAGGTAATATGTATATTTGTATATGCAAGATGAGAGAAAAAATATATGGTAAAAAATGACTGGTGTTGCCTTATATGCAAGATGAGAGGAAAAATATATAGTGAAAAAATGAGTGGTCTTGCCTTATATGCAAGATGAGAGGAAAAATATGTGAAAAAATGAGTGGTCTTGCCTTATATGCAAGATGAGAGGAAAAATATGTGAAAAAATGAGTGGTCTTGCCTTATATGCAAGATGAGAGGAAAAATATAGTGAATTTATTTACCTAAAAAATAAAGACGTATATAATATGAATCGAGTACCCACACTCTTTTTATATAGGTAAATAAAAAGTACCTACATAAGTATAGTAACACTCCCTTATATCAGGTACATTTATTTATCAAAATAAAAGTATCAAAATAAAAATAAAATAAAAGTACCAAAGTACAGAATAAAAAAATATCCAGTACCAAAGTACAGATTTAAAAAATATCCAGGTACTAATCAAAGATTACTAACTTCTAACTTATTCAATCCCTCTTAGGGAGAAAAAACTCCTAATAATTAGATACCTCTCTTATTAGGTACCTAAAATAAATACACAATAATCAGAAATAAAAATAATATTTACACTTTCATAACTATTTACACTTTATTAATACACTTTAATAAATACTAATACCACTGTATTACTAATACACTTTATTAATTCACTTTAATATTTTTTAAATAAATAAAATGTGAAAACAGTATTCAGTAGAAAATTGTCAAGGACGCAGGTAAGTATAGAAAACAATGTAACTCGCAAGAGTATGTCAACAGCTAATAACTCTGAACCTTTGCTGTCAATCAAACATCAATATTTTAACCCGCGGTACTCACATTTTTTTCGAACTTGTTTAACTTTGTTATTACAGTAGATAGGCAAGTGAGTCTCGGTCTAGCTAGGTAATAAGGAAAGTGAAGGACTAAAGTTGATAAAAACCCGAGACATTGCAAAGAAACCGTATGTCAGCGCTTCGCTCACCTGCAAGTACCTACTCGCATAACTTTTAAGATCCCGAGTAAGTACTCGCGGGTTAAGTCAGTAATGCGCGCGCATCTCTGCCAACTTTCACAGCAATAAAATAAAATTCAAGGTCACGCGTAAAATTTCTTAATAAGCTTACCATGGTGGCTGAGACGTAGCCACGTAGCGCTCCTGTCTTTGAGCCCCGAGGTCGTGGGTTCGATTCCCACCAGGGATAGATTTTTTTGAGAAGGAAAAATTCATTCCCGGGACGGCGGGCTGTCATCTTTCCTATCTTTCTTCACTCTTTGCTTTCTCGGGACGAATGAACTAAAAATTGATGCCGTATCAAATAATTTGCCTAACAATTGAGGTCTCGAACCCATAACTCTGGATCTGCTCGTCAGAATTTTGCAAACGATATATGAAACTCTTCACAAAAGCACTATCTAAAACTTTCTCGCTTTGAGTTGATATGTTGTCGCGACAAAATTCAAGATACCGAGTCGAAACTGAGCCGACACTGAGCCGTTTTGGAGCGGAAAAGGGGAAAATGAGCCATTTTTTGGAAACCGTTAAAAAAAATTGTAAATTGACAATTTATTCGGAGGTTTTAAAGGTGGTTTTGGGGGGTCAATTCTGAGACATTTTTCGCTATCTCTTACCGTTTTGGCTAAACAACTCCGGACAAACAAACAAACATAGGTAGGTAGGTAGGTAGGTAGGTAGGTAGTCCTTTTTTCTGTTTTATATATAGAGATATTGCTGAAAAAGTAATATCTGTTTGATTATTTCATTTGTTTTTATTAATTTCCTTGAAATAAGCGATTTTAAACAATAAGGTCTGGCCAGACCTTATTCAGGACGGAAGGTAAAAAATCTTGTACCTGACAGAAGGGTTAAATAAATTCAATATTTAATAGAAAATCGTGAGATGCTCACACTAGTTTGTACAAATACTATGTACCTACAATTATCTAAAAAAGTAAATCAGCTGATTTACTTTATGAATTGTAGAAATACACTTTAACTTTTTTACCTAAATGGAGCTTTTTTTATTCTAGAGTATAAATGCAAAAAATTGATCGGACTTTTTCAGAGCTCAACATCCTACGAGAAATGGTAGGTTGGTAGGGATTAAAATTTAAACAATGTGGTGATAAAGTCATGAGGAAAAAAAAGAGAGAGAGGTCTGGGAAGAGAAAGAGAGAGAGAGTGAGAGAGAGAAAAAGAGAGAGATTACAAGTTCACCAAACTGCATTCCTGCATACTAAACAATTGTAGAATAAGAGAAAAAGAAATAATCTGCGAGTATGTGTGTGAGAGTGAAAGAGAGCTTCTGCGAGTGAGTTGGAGAGAGACAGCGATACAACGGAGGTGGATTCAATGTAAAGAGAATTGAAAAGTGCACCATATATCATTTGAGAGTGTGTTTGTATGCTGCATTTATATGCACTGTGAACTTTTGCATTAGAAATTATCTGCTCCTCTGGACAGTGGCGCAGCTTTGAACATCTGAGGAACTGTCAGTATGATGTGATCAAACTCTTTAATAAATGAACGAAAATTCATGTATTTTCCTGGTTAAAAAGGATAAATCTGAAAAATAATTATGTTCCCTAAAAAGAAGAAAAAAAAAAAAATGTAGCAAAATCGATAAAATATCACATGGGAGCTATATCTACAAACAATCAACACATGCCACCTTAATAATTTGAACAATTAATGTAATTCAATTTTATACAACAAACAGGTTAATAAAGTTCTTGTTGAATTTTCCAGTAAAAAAGAAAAAAAAAATATATCAGTTTTCCGGATTTGTTTGAGTATCAAACTATGCCCCCCCCCCCCCTCGTTATGTCACTGAAGTTATGCTACGTCCAAGAAAGTTATTCGAACCCTTATGATGGCTATTCCCGGCCCCACTTAGGTTTGAGTTTCTAAGTTTCCAGCAAATGGAGGGTAAAAGAGTGAACACTCTATATTAAGTATGTTAAAGATACTCAATAAATCATAGTTTCAGTGTAATGAATGCTTGTAGTGTTTGTGCATCCACCGCGCCGTGCTGGTTGCATACCTCGCTTGCAGCAGAACTACTAGATCCGAGTCTTGTAGTGAGTATTGAGACAACTGCTTATGTGTAATAGTTAAAGCTGTCATATTTGTGTTAATCACTTTCGTGATATCACAACCACTTAATCTCGCTTTACTAAATCTGCGCTGATACTAGGACTTGAACCACCGACTTCCAGTTTACAAGTCCGCCGCCTTATCGATCAAGCTACTAAGGTCGGTTTAATGTGTAATAGAGAACTGACCATATTAGAAACTTATTTATAATAGAGTTTTTGCTCTGTCCCTTAGTAGGCCGCCATAACGAGGACCCTGGTCTACACCCTAGACCCCCCAACCTGTACCCTACTTGATATAGCAAAAATTGATATAGACAATATTTTTGGGACTCCATTGTGCCCGCTTACATTCAATAACATGGTTAGATTATTTTACGAGGTACTGGCTCTACCCCAGGGTTCAGGGTATAGGCCTCCGTTGTGTCCGCGCACTAAGGTTCTAATATATCCACTAAGGTTCGACGGTACGTATACATTATACAAGGTTGGAAAATGTCTCCATGAAATCCTCTCACTACATCTCCAGTTGTCTCACTTTCTCCTCCTATCTGGGTATGTTGACATTATCTGTTTAGCCCATTATAATTATGGTCTAACGGGCAGTCCATTATTGCTGCTGCCAAGCTATGCCCATATTTGCCTAGTTGCCTCATCGTTGAATATCTGTGTCGCCAAGTTGGTTTACTCTATAGGTATTAGCTATGTGTTCAGTCCATGTAATTATTAATGATTATATTATCGAGTTAAAGTGTTTTATATCTCTCTTAAGTGCTGTTGCATCCAAGTCCACGTCTTGGGTGTCTCTCGTCTAGTGTGGCTATTAATAGTGTTGCGTAAAGTTTGACATGTGTGTGAGGCGTGGGTAGTAATAGTACATATACGTCGGTCTCCAAGTAACTGTAGATCGGGTCTTTTATAGATAGTATGGTAGATGGCATTGGATGTCTTTTAATATGGCAGATGTCCTTTAGTTTGGCAGATAGCATTGGATGTCCTTATGTGTGTGGTGTCCGAGTGTGTGTGTGCGGTGTTCGTGGGTGTGTGTGTGAGAGAGTATGGTGTGTGTGTGTTTCTGATGGGCGGGCGAAGCGGCGGGTGTAACCCCCTAGTTTATAATAATAGAAAGTGCAATAGAGAGAGAGAGAGAGAGTAACTACATAATACACTATCTGGAACATCGCCTACTGCTTTTTGAATAATTATATACATATTTTTCCTTTCATTTCGTCATAATTATAGCCTCGATCAAATTGATGACAAGATTGGAAACATTTTCCATAACAGATATTAGGTTCACATATCTATGTTATAATTTATAGGTTTATTCCGTGTTTAGTATGTGGAATAGAAGTTGAGTATTTAGTGTTTTCAGTGCCCATAAATTACACCTGTTAATAATAACATAGAGATAATAATAAAATAATGAGGCAAACTATATTAATAATAATAAATTAATATTATAATCTACCAATAAATATACTTGTGTATAGTTAATACGAAATATAATAAATTATATAGGGTTTTCAATCACTTTTAAAACAGACGAAATTTTCGCTCTAGATTCTACATACATCAACAGAATGTAACAAAAAACAAGAACAACATAGTACAGTTAAGATCAAACAAAGCCTTAACAGTAATGGCTCACTGGTAAAACATATACGTAGATATAACAAATGCTTACAGTTCAAACTACAAGACTATGGCCATTTTCCTGGTGATGTACAAATAGTTCAATGACTTATTTTGAAAGGAAAGTCTACACTATCAAAGGTTTAAATGTACCAAGAACCAAGAAAAAGGTGGTTTCTTTTCCGTACTTTTTTTCACACCCTGTAATATTTGAATGTGTTTTTTTGCCATACGTAAAACTGTGTGAATAAATTATAATTATCGCAAAAAACCGTGATTTGCGTGGGTTACCCAGACACCTAACCAGTACCTACTTTATGTCCAAGTGGATTCGAAATTATATATTCCCTTGTCGTGGTGTTATGGAATAGCTATGTGAGTCAGATCAACTTGTTGAAATAAAAATTGATCCGCAGAAGCTTGAGCAACAAAGCGGCGGACTTTTAATCTGAGGGTCGGTGGTTCAAGTCCCGTTTCAGCGTGGTTTAGTAAAGCGGTTGAGTATTGTGATATCACGAATATGATAACTTTTTTTTTAACTGCTTGTAAAAACAGAAGGACAGAGCCACGCCGTCCTCAGTAGACCGTGGAGCTAGCGGACTCGTAACCTGGAGGTCGTGGTTCGAGTCCCAAGCAATTATCACTTTTTCAATTAGCAACAGAAATGTGATACCATTTTAGGAGTGGGACTTTGTGTACAATTGTAATTGGTTGTGGTAAATCCAGGAGAATTTTCGGGAAGTTGGGAAACCACTCTTCTCCTCTTTCTCTCTCCTCCCTCCCTCTCCCTCTCTCTCTCCCTCTTTCGCTCTCCCTCCTCTCTCTCTCTCTCTCCCCCCTCTCTCTTCTCCTCTTTTATATCTCTCTCCCTCCCTCCCTCTCTCTCTTCCTCTCTACTCTCCCCTCTCTCTCCTGTCTCCTTCTCTCCCTCTCCTCCCTCTCACTCATTCTATCTCTCTCTCTCCAATATTATTGTTTATCCCCCCCCTCCTCCGGTTAATCAAGGGACAGCGACAGGCGTTTCGTTGATTAAATTTCAAAACATCTAAAAAAAAAAATTCATTCATTTCAACAAAAAAGTCAGCCCTAGAAAAACCCAACCTGTGGAGAGACAATTTCGTTATTACCCCCTTTTGCATGCGAAAAATGAATTAATGAAATATTTATGCGCTCTGAAAACATTCCGCAAATTAGCCAAAGTTTGGGGAGGAGAATGAAAAAAATATCCACTCTCCTTTTTTTACCTCCCCTCTCCTTGACTCTTTCCGATCTCTCTTTTTGACTCTTTCTCTCTCTCTTTTTGACTCTTTCTCTCTCTCTTTTGCCTTATTCATCTTTCATGTGCCTCCATGTCACTCTGTTGACATACTGTCTTTTCTCTCGCTCTCTGCATTCCTCCCTCTCTCTCTCTCTCTCCTCATTTTATACCTATATCTGTCCCTTTCCCTTTTCTCTCCTTTTCTCTATTGACATTCATATTTCCAGTTTGTCCATTCATTAATTTAGAAGCCATCTTCTGTGTACTCAGTACTCGCTATACTCCTTCTTCTCTCTCTCCTCCTCTCTCCTTCTCTCCTCTCCTCCCTCTCCTTCCTTCTCCCTCACCCCCTTTTTTGTGTGTTCCCATACCGTGTGGTTTTGGGGTGGAATCGGATTTTCCAGTTATTGCTGAAGTTTTGGGTATCCCACCTTAGGATGGATTTTCGGTTGTCTCAACCACATAATGCAGAATTGATGGGCATTTCTGAGTATACAATTTTAAGGTTGAATAATGATGAAGTGTTCAAGTTAGGATGAATTTTTGTTTTTTTCCAAATTAGATGAAATTTTAATCCCAACTTTCGGTGAATGGGTGCGTGAAGGTAAGATTCAATATTTATTTAGTAAATTGACGGGAGCTACCCATTATACAATTAAGACCCTAATTTAACCTATTCAATTACATGTGGTATGATCTCTACAAATTTTTTGGTGTTCATGCCCATACTTCCAGAGATCAGAATCCCCTGATTGTGAAGAGCATGGCAGCAGTAGCTCAAGACAGACTTAGACAAAAGAGACTTAATGCTCGGGGTTTTGGGCCTCGCAAGTGTCAGAACTAAATGATGAGTTGTATTGCCAGGAATGAACCCTTATTTGGACAACCTTCAGTGAGATATAGAATTTTCAGTTTTCCAATTGATGGACGTGCATTTGCCTCGCATCAACTTAAGCAAATTCTATGTGTCCATTCATTGGACACTTGAAATTTCAGCTCCGTTTTTTTTTTTTTTTTTTTTTTTTTTTTTTTTTTTTTTTTTTTTTTTTTTGGGCCACGAAAGTTACAAACAAATGATGGCGTTTGTACTTCACATGGAATTGTATATCCCTTATTTGGACGACGTTTCAGGCTGGGATATAGAATTCTTGTTTTCCAAATTAGAATGGACGTGCATTTGTCCTCGTTATTAACTTACGCTAATTCGTATGTGTTCATTCATTGGGACACCCTGAAATTTCAGCTCCGTTACTAGCTTCTGTTTAATTAATTATCTTCTGATGGTCAGTATGTCATGTAAAATATATTGGTTCGAGGCGTGAGGGGCGTCCTAGGTATGCCCGCCTCCTCCTCCTCCCCTCCTTTTTACTCCCACCATTTTCTCTTCCTTCCTCTTCTATCTTCTCTGTGCACGTTCCTTCGTTGTCTCGCTTCCTCTTCCTATCTCTCTATTGAAATATTATCTTTTCCTCTCTTCGTATACATTTATATTCCAGTTCTTCACTCTATCTTCCGTTCTTCCCTGTTCTCTTATCAATTTACTATCTCTGCTTGTCTCTGTTTTCTTCATCTATTCCATCTTTTGCGTTTTCTACTCTTTTTTTCTATATTTCTCAACTATTCTCTTGATAGCTCTCTATTGCTCCTTGGTCTTTCCCTGGTCCTCCCTTTTCCTTTTATCTCTCTCTCTCTCTGTCTCCTTTTCTTTCCTTTTCTGTCTGATTCTCTCTCTCTCTCCTCTTCTCTCCCTTTCTTACCCTTCTTTGTCTGTCTCTCTCACTCTTTTTCACACACTCTCTCCTCTTTCCTTTTTTCTCTCTTCTCTCTCTCTCTCTCTCTCTCTTGTCAGTAGGTAGTACAACACACACGAGCCCCGTTGTCATCTGTCATGCGGTAGACCAAATGGACATCGGAAGCCTACCCTCTCTCTCTATGCCTCTCTGTTTCTCTCCCTCCCTCTCTATTCTCTCTTCCTAACTCCCCATTGCCTTCCTACACATTTATACCTAACCTGTCAGTGAGCAATGGTCCGATACTTTGAACATGTCGTTGGTGTATTCCTCCCGTCAGTATAAATTTTCGTTAAGTGAATTGACTCACAATATAAGCAATAGGTAACTAAATATATAAAAGTTTTAAAAATACGCCCTCCTCCATATCGCCTTCAGTAGATGATTGATCCATAAGGTGGTGGACTCGTAACCTGGAGGTCGGTGGTTCGAGTCCCTGGCATAGGCACATAAAGACATGCTTGCTTCATTTGACATGTGTATTTCGATTAACATAAATGAGAACCATAGTACAAGATCTGAACCTCTGAACTGCTAGCTAGGTACCTAGGTACGAAGAGGTAAAATCACAAAGTTACCTCTTTTGATTCACAGATCAGTGTTTCAAAGCCTTTTTTCGTAGCCAAAATCAACTACTTTAGACGCTAAGCTTGCCCATCCCGTAAGATGCCTCCCTTCTGATTGGCGAGAAGTAAGTGACACAATAGTTATCATTTTGGTGCTGGCTCCACGAACGGACCAAATGGTGTCCTTACAAAAAAACTCTCTTAACACAGTTGTTATAAATTCGACGTTTTTCTCTGGCCAGAAACCTCCAGAGCCTCATTGCTAGGCTAAGCACTCTAAAAGCAGTTACGTAAACTAAATCAGGTCACACGCGTCGTGATCTTGGCGAAAAAAAAAACGCCATTTCATTTGCAATCTTAATAATTACATTACGCCCTGAAGATCCTCCCCTTCCACCATGAATAACCCCTGAGGAACCTCTACCCTCGCAACGCTCTCTACTTCTGTCTCTCTTCCTCCTTCTTTCCCTTCATCACTCCTTCTCACTCTTTCTCTATCTCTCGGGAACAAAAAAAAATCCTAATTGACTCAAGTTTTTAGAAAATGCAATAAAAAATATAATTAACTTCCCCTCTCTTGGGGACAGATAATGGGAGGTGAAATTATTTTGTTCTTCACGCCATCCCTCACCTGTATTCCATCCTTCTCTATCTCTCCCTTCCTCTCTTGTATTCCATGTCTCTATCTCTCCCTCCCTCACCTGATGTATTCTCATCCCTCTCATTTCTCCCTCCCTCACCTGATGTATTCCATCCTTCTCTATCTCTCTCCCTCCCACCTTTTCCATCTTCCTACTTCCCCCCACTACCTATGCCCTTCTCTCTCTTCACATCTCTCTCTCTATCTCTCCCTCCCAACTCACCCTACCTGTTCCTATCTCCCCTCTCTACTCCCAAAGACCCTCTGCTTTTCTCTATTTCCCCTCTCTACTACATCGAACTCGCTTCCCGCCCCCATTCTTCCAACTTCCGCACTACTTCCACGTGCTTCTCTTTGCAATTGTATGAAATGAGTGAGTAATACAAGTTTTCCCATCTATCCTCGTATTCCAGGTTTTCGCCCGTGCGTCTACGACCGTCACTGACGCTAAACTGGGGACCCAGGAAGCAAGGCTTGCGTCTTGGATAAAGTCGCATCGGGCAATGTCACCTCATCGTAAATACATTGAGGAAGAAGTCTTTCTATATTCAGCGATCAGTCCGTGAATGAGTGAGTGATTTTTTTTTATTAGGTTTTTATTTTTTTAACAATTTAGAAGAACCAGTTCTTGCTCCGTCACTGAAGCTAAACCACGTCCAGTGATGTTAGGACTTTGATGGGTGACCAGTGACCATTTAAAACTGACCTTTTGTGATGCTTGCTCTTCCCGACCCAACTCAGGCTGGGTGAGGTGAATGGGGGTGTAAGTCCACGAAAAAGAAGAACTTAGATTGGTAAGGGTAGGGATATTATTACTTTACAAAGAGTTTTTCGTAAAGTTTATTATACCTCAAATACCTTCCCACGTTTCTACCTCCTCGCATCAGACTGTTGGGTTGACAAACAATTTAATTTTGTATACTATGGTTATCAGACCGAAGCTTTAATTAAAAAAAAAAAACTTTTTCGTGAAGATTGTGTTAAGTCTTCTTCCGGAAAACCCAATAGAAGGAAAAATTTACCCCCCTGTGAGATGCAAAGCAGTCACAGGGGGGTTGCTCTTATTAAAAACAATAGAAAAGAGAAAGGAATTTTAGCAAAAAATAACATAAATTTCATAGAAGTAAAGATAATATTATGATGGTATTAAGTCAGAACATACCTGGACAACAGCTGTCCAGGCATGGTCTGAATTTCTGATATTCATGTACATCTAGTGTAAATTCTCACTTTTCTGTTTGTACTGATTATATAGGTAAAAAAAATTGTGCCAGGGCTGGAATTCCACCTAGTGCATCATGAAAGTAGAATAGAATAGAATATACCTTGTTTATACTGCCGAGGTAAGACTGAAAAGTCCCTTTACTCCAGCAGTCAAACAGGTCTTATATATTATTTTTATAGGATAACGTACTATGTTCCTCAGGTATTTATTATTATTATCTGACCGGGTTGCAGGGTTTTCAGTGAAACCGTTACAATTAACACTGCGACCTAATTAGATCTATTGTGACCAGTTGATTCTATTCGGTTTTAACGTCCTGATTTGAGATAGTCAGGACGCGGGTTTTACCCTCCATTCGCTGGGAATCGTATCAGCTACACACATGAACCTCACACAGCCTGGGTAGGGCCGGAAATGCCAGCCTCACGTGTTTGGAAGGGACAGAATTTTCTTCGAAAAGTCTGCCCCAACTGGAAGTCGAACTCGAGACCCCTGGACTACGCGCAGTAGTCTCAACCATTACGCCACGGAGGCTGGTAACTTCCTCAGGTAACAAGGTCTGCATTGTTTCTGGAGAGTATTTTAATGAATGTTGCAAATTTATTTGTACATTTTCAAAGCCTCGCCCCCCACCCTCATGCATACATTTGTCAATTTGTCATTCTACTTTCATCACCCGATCTCAATTGTCAGCATGTTTTATAATTTAATTATTATGAAAACAATTATGACTGTGACATATGAATCCGTCACATCACTGTGTAACATGAGTAGGTGCACTACATAATAATATAATATCGCATACTTTGAGCATTCTCTCTCATTTTTTTTTTTTTTTTTTCAAACGAAATATTCTCATGTGACTGACGGATATGTGCTTTCAGCAATCAGCAAAAATGCTGACAACATCTTTGTTTGTTTTATTTTTTTAGATACATAAAAAAAAACATTTATTTACCTCTCTCTCTCTCTCTCTCTCTCTCTCCCTCCCTCCCTCCCTCCCGCATTTAAATAACAGTCGAGTGGTCCATATCTCTAAGGTAATTTGTGGTAGACAGACTGGACCAGGAATCTGGTGTTCCAATCCCATCGGATACTTGGAATTTTCCACATTTGTTTGATCATTTAACTCTTAACACTTAGACGACCGGCATGGTTTTTCGTGAATTCTCTTGTGGGACCGGCGATAATGCGGCTATACCGACCCCGTGTACCACCGGTGGTACACCCGGTCCATTCCGTACAAACGTGCGTGTACCACCGGTGGTACACCCGGTCGTCTAAGTGTTAAGAATGTCACACAAAACTCATTATAATATTGATAAGAGACTTTAAAGTTATATTATGAATAATTAAGGTTTAATATTAAGTCTCCATTATTACTTTATCGTTCATAATAGGAATTATGTATTGGAGGTCCAAGGGCTATTTTGTAACTCGAGCCATTGTCCCGTACTTCTGCGGCAGAAATGTAAATGCAATTGTGAAATATTCACAGAACGGACAATGTCACAAGTTGCACAATGCTAAGAACATGTTCGCCTAATGTCAACTTGGGGGCAACATTCTTGCTTCTCCATTTGTCGTGCTGCCTGGGATTGGAAACAGTAAATAAACATACCAGGAACACCCGTTCCAAATGTGTTGGCACCCACCCTTCTCATGTTATGTTCAACATGTGTATGCAGTATTGCATTCGGAATATTGGACTTTGTTTTATGAAATATTTTGTTTTTTTTTTTCTACAGAAATGTTTTGCAATGGATAGTAAAAGGTTTGGCCGTACATAAATCTACTTAAAATATACGTATACAATAATTTACATGGACATGGGTGCCTAGTACCGACCTACTAATACTAATAAATAATGGTTAAATGACTCCCAACTGAAAAGAGAGGTTGAGTAAAAATCATAAGATATTTGATAAGAATTACTTTTAAAATCGTTCAGGAAGGAAATCACGAATATTTTCAGCTCAATTTCGAAAAAGAGACCCATCTCAATATGTAGTACAAAAAGGAAGTAAAAAGTTTGTGTGGAAGAGAAAGTAGTGTACCTATATTCACTGAACTATTATTATTTCTTTTATTTTAAAATCATTTTAAATGAAAATTTGGTCACTGTTGTTCTTTGCGTTTGTAACTCGATATGAATAATAGTTTAAGGGATATATTGTAGGCATACGGGACCGCCCTCAATGTTACGGCCATGCCTTGAACCATTGTGCCTTTCTTTCATCATGCTAGAGTACCTATAGCTCACAGTTGTTAAAGCATACATTATAGTCCATTATAGAAGCCAAAAGTTTCATAAGTTGTGAACAATATAACAGGAACCACAACAGCTGGATCTCAGAGGGGCAATACAACCTCAGTTGCACCCTCCCAGTTAGGAACCCCCCCAATTCATGAGGAATTTGAAGAAATTTTCATGTAATACACTCTGATTGGATTATGTACCTAGGTATATTCGATATCTCGTCATAAAATCAGAGGGTCAAAATTTCCCATGTAAAACTTTTACATTACTCATAAAGCAGGTTTTCTTATATTAAAAATTCTTCTTACATTACTCATATTATACGCTATGATGTACACTCTTCAGTAAAAGCAAATGTAGAGCCAAGTTGGTACTTACTTTGTATCACTCCAGTTTCAAAAGATTTAGATCTCACAACTTTGAACTTAGTATATTTTCAATATGATATACTTATGTAAAATACAAAATAAATCTTAATGTTTATTATATACTTGTGCAAAATATAAATTATACAGTTTCAAACTACCTTACTTTGATGTTGAGAACGAGAATCTAGTTCAGAGAAACACCCTTTAGAAAAATTCTCATATTAATAATCTCAAAGAAATATATTTCAGTCTCAATTTAAATAGCTAATGGATTAAAAAACTAAAAACATTATACAGTGTGATTCTAATGAATTTAATAGCCATACCTCCTAGCCTTTTTATTATTATAGACTGGTTAGTGTTCCACAAGGGAAGCACCAATTATCACACCGACCTCTGTTTAATCTATTGTGACCAGTTGATTCTAATTCTGATGTACGTCCTGATTTGAATTAGTCAGGACGGGGGTTTTACCCTCCATATTCGTTGGGAATCGTACCAGCTACCCTCCATACTTAGCCTTTAGTTAAAATCAAATGAACAAATATTGACAGAAATTTAGTACAGTTATCATACAATATGCATGAGTTAGACTTCATTGCGATATCGAATCACCAGAAACTTGGACCCTAATATGTTTAGAACCACAGAAACTTAGACCCAATGTTTAGGACCAGAGGAACTATGAACTTAAGAATGGGTTTTTTCATTTCTCAACCAAATCCCTTAAAAGTCACGTTGTCTGAGGTGGTAGCCCACTGGGCAAGCAGTTGACCTGAGTTCGTATCCCGGCTCGGTAGAAATTTTTCTAATCTGTAATTTGGTTGTTACAGTGTCCACTCATACCTCGGGAGTAAAATTGAGTAGCTATTTTTTTTGAGATTTTTATTATTTTTTGAAATTCATCAACATGGAACTAGTACATTCTGGAGATAAAGACCATGCGGAACTCACCCTTTATTTGTATTCGATATCGACCAGTGACAGCATTATAACGAGAAGGAATGTGTTACTTGGGCAAATGATGTAATAATTGAGGTAGAACAATATAATTTTCACTAACTTCACAGAAAAGTTAGTAAAAAATTAGTTTTCTGTGAAGTTAGTGAAAATTATATATTCTACCTCAATCAGTATGATACACCTTCACAAAATTATTGAGTCCACTATCAATATGTTGAAATGATGTAATGGTTAGGAGTTTCGTAATACACGATTACTAAAATTGATATGTATAAATATGGGCATCCACATCTGAACAAAAAGAACGACAACGGTGTCATTTATTTTCTTCTTCAAAATGATAACCTATCAGTTGCAAGAATGACCTGATCGTGGCAAAAGAGATGACCACCACCACCACCACCCTGTCAATTTGTTGCTAGACAAAATGACCCAGATTAGTCCGAACATTATGAGTGCTCTCTCTCTCACACACATTCGTACACACCATTTCTTCTGGTCATAATATAAATATTACAGGCAAGATATTGTTGTTGTTGCAATCAAAATCGCACTTATGCATCTGGGAGAGTGAGACAGAGAGGGGGGGATGTACTCTGATGGAGAAAGAGATAGGTTACCCCCAAGCAATGAAATGGTATAGATATTGGCAGCCTGCATCCGAACAGAGAGAGATGGAGTGATTGGTACCCGCTCCTTGCAAGTGCAAATGAGAGAGAGATGGCGAGAGCAATGAAATACCCTCAAGTAATGAAATTGTATTGATAACGGCAGTTAAGCACTGAGCTAGGTTGGCCCATTCTCAAGGGGCTCCGTCCTAAGACCAAAAATAGATCACTTTTGTCAATATAATCCCCATGACTGGCTCTCAGCTTTCTTGAATTGCGAGAGAATAATAATGATTGACAGAAGTCCTCTTTTGAAGTGAATCTTCTTGCAATTTATAATATTATTTGTGTTAGTCTCCGTGTCTGAGTGAAGAGCATTGATTGCTGACCCAGAGGTTCCGGGCTCGAATCCCGGCCGGAGCGGAAAATTCTGATCGATTTTTTCCGTATATCCGGAATGGCATGAATGTAAAGCTATAGTGTCCTAAAGTACTGCGAAAATGGTTCAAGGGCACATTTAGCTTCTTTTTTTTTCCTTCTTTTTAAAAAAAAATATGTTATCACAAGAGTGTTGTCATAATGACTTAAACTCGCCACGCTTGTGACAAACCACCGACCTCAGCTACGAGCCCCCTACCTTAAAGCTCATTAGCTCAAGCTACTGAGGTCGTCCATACCACATTTTCATACAGCTGATCTCGTACGAAATTTCCATACAGCTGATCCTGTACCACTTTTCTATATAGCTGATCCCGTACCACATTTCCGTACAGCTGATCCCGTACCACATTTCCATACAGCTGATCCCGTACCACATTTCCATACAGCTGATCCTGTACCACATTTCGATACAGCTGATCCCGTACCACATTTCCGTACAGCTGATCCTGTACCACATTTCCATACAGCTGATCCTGTACCACATTTCCATACAGCTGATCCTGTACCACATTTCCATACAACTGATCCTGTACCACATTTCCATACAGCTAATCCTGTACCACATTTCCGTACAGCTGATCCTTTACCACATTTCCATACAGCTGATCCTGTATCACATTTCCATACAACTGATCCCGTACCACATTTCCATACAGCTGATCCTGTACCACATTTCCATACAGCTGATCCTGTACCACATTTCCATACAGCTGATCAGACTAATCAAAGGAACACAACATGCGCTTACCGCCTGACGGGTCCCGGTATCGAACACCATTAGCGTGCCTCGGCAAAGGTCAGGAGAGCATTGGGCCGAGTTAATAGTGTCCAAATAGATTGATATCGGTACAATCCCATATCGTTCCTAGTACCGAGATTGCCCGCCTGCATATTTCATGAGGGTTATCAGAGTTGTAGGTTGTAGCGCGGTGCACACAGAGTTCCGTGTTGCCCTGTGTTGACGCGGATCAAGGCAACTCTCATTGCGCTATACTGGGCTCACTCGGCCCGGGCAGTTTTAGAGAACAATGTCTATCATCCTGCAAAAAATACAATAAATAAAGAGGTGCTATATTAAACTGTTAGCGTAATGCGGACTCCCTGTCTCGAGTTCGAGCCGACAGTCTAAATGAAGCACTACAATACTATCATGTGTTTCATGACTAATAATAATAGACCCCTCAGTGAAAGGTAACTAAGCAAGGTTAATACTGAAACCATTTTCTACCATCTAACCCTCAGTGCTCTCTCATTGTATAGTCATATATACTCAAATAAATGAGGAAAAATTCGTGTATCGGGTTGGATTCGAACCAACGGATTACTAGACCCCCTCGACCACCAACGCATGGCGTGCATTTCGTAAGAAAAATCTCGATGTCTCCAGAAATTCGTATTTTGTATCAGAACATATTTTTTCTTTTCTGAACTTTTTTTTGTAGCAGACGGGTGCTTTTGAAGGCCACCCTTTAAATTACCTTTCACTCAAATGTTGACGATTCATTCATTTGTTGATTTTTGAACAGTTCAGTGGATGTGCTTAATCTACCTATGTGGAAAATGAATTTCCTAGCTTAGCTTTTCCATAGCTTCCTTCTCAAAGCATCCGTCGTATAAAACTCGTAATGTTTGCCGGGTATTGTTTTCTACTCTACTCTAGCTTTGCTTGCATCACTGCTAGAACGTTTGCAGTGTGCCAAATATGTCGGCAGCATGAACATTGAGCCAAAACAGATGAATAGATTCTTGTAAATAACACTTCTTTTTCCATATATCTTCTTTTTCTCATTTAGTTGTTGGATTTTTCTTGGAATAGTTCACATAATATACTCGGGAGAAAAGAACAGAATGGAAGTTTTAAAATGTAATTGGAAATAAATAATTAAATTGAATTTCAATTTCAAATAGCACAAACTTTCAACAGCAAAGAAAGTCCCATCAAGTTTGTTGTAGTGTTAGAATTCGCAATTTATTTGAGAGAAACAAGTTGTTAATATATTGATAGTATATACAATCGCGGCTGTCCACCTTTGGTAGATTGCTAATACACAGCAAAAGTACATCAATCAAGAAGTCTGACTAGGGGACTATAAACAGGGAGTAGACTAGCATTGGTTTGGTTCTGGGAGCCCCTGTCAATTATTAGCCTCCTTGCAAAGACAGTGGTAGAAGTGCTGAGTCATTCCTCCACTATCTGGCTACCATCGTTCACGATGACGCCACCCTATGATGATGAAATTAAAACCTAATATACATAATTCTCTCAATAGCTGAAGAGTTCCGTGTTTCTTACCTTGTCCGTTTCTGTTCTATGTTTCAGATCAAATCAAACAGATGATCATCAAGTCTCGGAACAAGACGCTGACAGTGTTCAGCGACGCTTACGAATCCATAGTGATCGAAACCAGCGACCTAATTCATCGCTTCTACTCGAACATTATCGACTTCATCGCCCTGGACAGTCCAGGCCGGCCCGAGGACAGCAGCAACAAAGTCGTCAACTTAGAAACGGACGGCATCAACATTGACAGCAATTCAAAAGTTGACGCTAACCTAATTGACGACCTAAGCAAAGTCGACACAATCAATATCGACAACGGGAAAATCGAAGTTCTCAGCAAGAATCTGAACAGTTTCTTCAACAATTTGTTTCCCATTGTCTACAAGAACATCATCCTGAACAACAGGGCGAGCATGTTCAACCCCGACTACAACGAATGTCTCATCAACCTCATCAACAACATCAACCCCTACAACAACATCAACAAACTGATAACAAAAGAGCTCATCAAGAATGTGAAGAGCATCAAGATTCTCTTCAACAGCATCTACTATGGCATGAGCAAGGTGCACCAGATGAACGATCTGATCAACTCCAATCTGAACAAAGACTGCGTGAACTTGCTCACTAGGATGAACTACTGCCACCGGTGTTCTGACTTTGACTCCTCCGGGACGGCGATTCCTAGGACCGTGCAGCCGTGCGGGAGCTACTGCGTGAATGTGCTCAACGCGTGCTTGATAGCCAACATGAACGACGTGAATCTGTCGTGGAACTCGTACCTGCAGAGTATAGTCACGTTCGTGCAGGCCATCCAGTACGGGCAGTCCAACGTGAACATAGAGGACGTGCTGTACTCCCTGCACTCCAGGATCAGTGAGACCATCATGTACGTCATGCAGGAGGCCTCCAACATAGAGAAAAAGGTGAGTGGACATGGTCGTACATATAATAAAAAAAGTTAAAAGTTATCACATTTGTGTTAATCACTTTCGTGATATCACAACTACTCAAACTAGCTTTACTAAATCTACGCTGAATCCGGGACTTGAACCACCGACTTCCAGGTTACAAGTCCGCTGACTTATCGATCAAGCCACTGAGGTCGGTTCATACATATAATATATCTTGAGTGGAACACTTGGCTTCTATTTTCCTTTTTCGGGGGAGGGAGGGGGTTTAACGTCACTTACAACTATGTAGATGGTCATATCACAACAAGGGCTTTACCTTCCATTCGCTGGAAACTCACAAACGCTGGCTGGAAGCTACTCAATATCAGATGAACATGCACTAGTTCACTAGGTTTTGTGGAGAGAGAAAAAAAAGATAATCATTTGTTTGCTTCAAGTTGTATGGTATGGAATAGGGTTCATGTCATTGATTCTAATGTCTCGTCGCTTTAGAAAGTGTTGAGTGAAGTGTTTGACTACAGCATTTTAATAATTTTGTAAACACATTTGATAAGGTTCTTGCACACCAAGGTCGGGAATGGCGCGACCTTCATCGTACATACTGACATACAGCAGTCGTACATTAATTTTTTTCTAAAACCCTCAAGTGGACAGCGTGGAGTATCAAAACCTCAGTCCATTTCATGTAGCTTATCAACTCGCAATGCGACTAATCCTATGAAATGGCGCAAACCCAAACGACTACCAAAATGTTCATAATTGAATGTTGCAAATCCCTCACAATTTATTCACTCAGTGAAATAGAAAGTAAAAATAAATTACCACTAAGCTCTTGCAAATGCGAGCAGGTCAATCCTTTAATTACAGAGCGCTTGTTGTAGTGTGTGCATTTGTGCATACATAGATATACAACCCAGCAGTAGTTTTAATTAAAATTTCACCTATTAAATTCACTTGTGGCATTAGAAGAGAAAGCCTAAACCAGCTGCACAATTTACATTTATATCAATCCTAGTATTCTATGAGGATTGTTAAGCTGCCGAAACTCGAAAATTTTCTGAAAATCCTTTTCGTGTTAAAGTGTTATTTCCTACAGAAGGTTTTGTCTAAAAATTTCGAGTTTAGCGACCTTTAAAGATCAGTGTGGGGGTATCACAGCTTTGCTCGTGAAAGTTATACCTGACAGTGTAATCTAACAGAGAAGAATGTTTTGTAGCAAAAATATGTATCTAAATTTCTTTTAAAAAATAGAGATAATCAAATTTCAAAGCATTCCAAGGGGTCCATTAAATTCCCCCCTAGAGCTGGAGTGATAATCCTTTGGTGAACAATATTAATTAGAATAATAAATTTAAATATTTTGTGGTTATAACGAGGGTGGTAGATAAATAGTAGGCAGTTAATATGATTTGTCACTCTGGAATACCGTAGAATGATGTCAGATCTCACTTTTCTATACAAAATAGTAAATGGTCAAATATATTCCCCTGAACTACTTAGTAACCTAAACTTCAGAGTGAGAAGTGCTAACACCAGGTTAACGACCATGTTCAAGCTCCATAAAAGAAACACCAACACCGGTGAATTTTCCCCGCTCCAGAGAATGCAGAACATTGGAAATAAAGTTAGTAGTATTGATATTTTTTTCTGCACACTCAATGATGTGGTGAGCGTGGCCCATGTAGAGCTGATGCGTTGATGATGGTTAACCACCATATCATTGCTCTAGGGTCCGTGCTCTCGACATAGTTGGGGTTGCGATGAAGATTTTCCTTTCATCACGTTTTTTTTTCTTTAATTTTAAATTTAACTTTGTTAGTTTTTTTTTTTGTAACAAAAATGGGCTTAACCCCGTAAGTTTGTGTAAAAAAAAAAAAAAAAAAAAATTGTGAACCTGCGATAAATGCGTATGTGGATTTGCAAAACCACAGTGATTAAATTAATCTGCTTGTAGAGAGAGATAGAAGATATTAAAGATGTTTGTGAGAGAAGAAAGATAATTTAAAGAAAAGGAATATTGTTATAGAAAAGGAAGAGGAATGTGTCAGAAAGATATAGGATATATATATATAATATATAGTCACATGTACGAGTGTCATATAAGGGAAGGGAGGGCAAGAGAGAAGGAGATAGAGAGGAAGAGATTATGGAAGATAAAAAAGAAAGAGAAATAGAGATTATCAGGGTAGAGGAAGATCAAGGACGAGAGAGAGAGAGAGAGAGTGAGCAGATAAAAGTGGGGGTTGGCTAGAAAAGGAAAGAGTGTGAATTATGAGTGAAAGAGAAAGACTAGGAAGAGAGAGAAAGAGAAAGACTAGAGAGAGAGAGAGACGATTAGAAAGCGCAATCACAGAGGTGGGAGAAGGGTTGTTTTTGCCTGTAAAAATGATGTATGGCAAACATTAAATTTAATGGCCATTCCTGTGCACGCTGGAATGCTAGCACTGTTGTGAGCGCTCTAATGAATTAATGAAATCTCTTGTCATATGTACGTACCGCTCTTCACTCTGTGCTGACAAAGAGGAATTGTAATGTCCTATTATTTATGTGTGATCAGAGGTTGGGTGGATGAGGATGCCTTGGACATTCATTCCTACTGCGTGCTATGTCATGTATTTGCGATACTCCTGACTCTGTGTTAGAATAATTACAAAAGGGGAACTGTCGGAATCGTACGGGAAAATATTCGGATTAAACATATTATAGAATAGAATGTGTAGTGTTATGTAGGCATTAATCCTACTCTTGTCCGCATGTATATATTCATTGTCGTAATATGTACATACACATTACATCATGAAATAACACATTACATGAAAAAAAAATAACTTATACAGTGTCCATCTTATTTCTGGCCCCCATATTGTCTATTCCTCTTTTATTCTTCACATCTGTTCTTTTCCTCTCTACCCTCCTTATCATCCCTTAAGAGTCTTCTCTCTTCATCAGACCACCGTTTCTTTTAAACTCTTCTTATCTCCATTCGTACTCAATCCTGCCTTATCTATGTATCTCTCTTTCTCTCTGAATACCTACATATCTCCATCTCTCTTATTTACAGAATACCTCCATCTCTCTTACTCACAGGATCCCTCCATATCTCCATCTCTCTTTCTTATAGAATCCCTGTATCTCTGGAACGTGATGTATTTCAGGATTTGTTGGGTATTAGACAGGCTCCTTATTTCCTTGTAATTCCCGGTGATTCAACCACATGTAAGACATGCCGTGATAATACATCAGGATTAAGTGGCATTAATACTGTCTTCACTATATTTGTCAGGCATACAGGCCTTCGAATAAGTGGTCCATTCTTTTTAAACTCGGAAGAAAGAATGAGGTTAATTTGTTTCTTTGCTTTATTTTGTACCTCCAAATATCCCTATTTGTAATGAGATTCGTAATAGCTTTTAAACTTTTCATTAATTTTCTGATTTTTTCCTAGGGCTACAACTAGAAAGAGAAAAAAATTAACTCTTTTTGCAACAACAAAATACTCATTTTGTTATGGTTATAGTAATAATCTTCTATTTTTACACATCAAACCATATGGGCTCCTCTATTTTACACCCTGTGTAAGATGTAAAATCTTCAGTGTTATTCTTCTTCTGTAATTATTGAGGTGCTGTATGCGATGCGTTGATGAGGGTTCCAGATAGGTCTAGGAGCGTGCCTCGGAAGCTGGTAGAGATCTTACAGATATTTTCAACAATTAGGTGTGATGAATACACGGTAATTTATACCCGGCTTAGTGTGAACCCGGCTTACCCATTGCGCTCTGTTTCCGGTCTTGCATCAGGACTTGAATTGAATCGAAGTGGGTACTTTAATGATTTCAAAATAATTTTACATAGTTTGCATATCCTAAGCTAAGGCTAACTTTTAGGAAATTCTTGAAATCCCCAGCTTGATCTTCGAGTTGTTTTTGATTTTTTGAAAGGCCTGCCTCTCGCTAATCTTAGCATTTGATTCTAGACTGCCATTTTGTATGGTATACATGATTTTATGTTGATGAGACAGGATATTGCTTCGTCGCCTTTGCATGATCGCAATTTTTTAAATCTTATGTGCAAATTTTCAGCTTACTTGTAGTTGTCAATTATTGTCATCACATTTGTTACGGAAGAAGAGCAATAATATTATTATTTGTTTTATTCTTTAAATCTAGAACATCCTGAATATCTATCTTCTCCTTGAAATGTTGTCTCATAGATATTAATAAGATCTATATACGATCTCTTACCTACCTCAGTAGCTTGATCGATAAGACTTGTAACCTGGAGATCGGTGGTTCAAGTCCCGGTTTCAGCATAGATTTAGTAAGGCGAGTTTGAGTAGTTGTGATATCACGAAAGTGCTTGACACAAATATGATAACTTTATGTACGATCTCTTTGGTCGAAGTGTGTACATTATGTGTATACAATATTTGAAATGAAGTATACATATAATATTTTAAGCAGAACGACCTCTTGCTTCAAAAAATAACTTCAACATAATATACTAGATGAATTTAATCAATCTGAATCCATACGACCCCATGATGCAATGTTTATTATTAAACGACATTTCGACATGAGGTCAAAAGCTAGCCATCCATCACATCCATGTAATGCAAGCTTTATGGCTGATTTTACTCAACATAAAATTTTGTGTTTCTTCGAAGCATATCTATCTGAAAATAATAATAATAATCGCCTTATTTATACTGCCGATGTCCATTATTCCAGCAGTAAGCCAAGACGTATTATATGTGGTAAAATCCCAATGGAAGGATAACTTGTCATGTCCCGGCTGGGTTTCGACCCGCGACCTCTGAATCTCTGGTTCACAGAGTGCCGCCTTTATCATGAGCTACCGGGACAGACATGTAACATTTTAGTAACATTACTAAAATGTAGGTTTAGTACATTTTAGTAACATTTATAAATGTTAGGTTAGTACATTTAGTACATTACATTTTAGAAAATAGTAACATTTTTTTAAATTATAAAAAAAAAAATGCGAATGGTTCTGTCCCCACCCCACCTCTACTTTATAAACAGTGTCCAATGTCATCAGTAGCAAATCTTTAATTTGAAAAAAGATTTGTACATCTTGGCCACGCGGCCGTTAGAACCGGTCCGTGAGTAAATCTTCATTACACACAAGTCTCAAGAAAAGTAAAATAACTTGTCAAAAAAGTAAGGGAGGAACATTAAAAAAATATACCTCCCTTTCTCATAATATTTTACCGAGACAGGTGGAAAACAAAATCATATTCAGAATGTCATCATTACCGCTCATATTTTGAGGATTTATTTGTGTCCCCTTCACTCCCGTATATCATCAACCCAAACATTATGTCGTAATTTATTGAATCATAAAATGGGCTAGAATGAAAGAGAACCAAATTAAATAAATAAAAGAAATTAACAAATAAATAAAATCCACAGAGGTAGGAGAATCGTATTAACAAGTCCTATAATAAAATTCGTATAAATAATACTTAATGTTCAAAGCTTGACAGTTTAATTTGATTTTCATTTTGTTAATAATAATCCCCCTGAGATGCTATATTTCATTGTTTCATATCTCGGTTCCTCCATAGCCAGGAATTGTAATAAATATTATCTTCTCATATCGAGGAGGCTATCGCTATCTTATATTGTGGGAATCTTGAATGAGGTTTGGACGGGACATTCCGGAAATGTTAGGAATTCCACCCTCTGTCTTCTGGTTGAGATAACATTCTTGATACAGATTACATTCCTATAGACAACACCAATAAATGAGCACATAGTAACAGTTTATGTATTTTCAGCTGTTTACTTTCTTGCCAGTAGACTTCCTAGCGCCGAGGTCTTGAGATCCCTGGTTCGATTCTTCTCGTATGTCGTGTATTGGTATAGCCACAGGTAAACAGGCTGGTGCTGTAGGTCGTGAGTTCGGACCCTAATAAATATTTTTTTCTCTCTCATTAATTTCAGAATAGCACATTTCAATCAGAACAGATACACCAGTTCTCATTCAGTCACTGAAGTTAAGCAACGTCCAGTGAGGCTAGACCTGCTTAGGTGACAGTTAAAATTCTTGTGTCAGTGTGGTGAAATTCTTGTGTGGCCTTAACTTTGAATGCACCTTACACTCATCATAGGGAGATACCTTGGACTCATTCCCTCCCTAGAGGATAATCCAGATACAACCTCATTCATGTGTCTGAGAATATTAAAAATATTTGACAATATAATTATAAAGAAGTTAAGTAGAAAATCACGCGAGCCAGAGTTTAAAGTGCATGGCGATTAAAAAAAAGACTGGTTGAGCCAGCGTGGATGGAATAATGTTGGTTATAGAAAAGTCAACATCCTGGATAGAAAAGTTGCAAATGCCTTGGCATGCCTTCCCTTACACATCTGCGAGTTCAATTCAATTTCTTTTTCAACCTCTACTTTTCTTCAGTTTTCATTCAATTCAAGTACCGAAACAGGAAAAACTTCAAAGTGTATTAAAAATGCGATTAGTTCCCCAACAGACATCTCAATCATGTCTTCTCCCTCACACGAGCCAGCACCCAGCATCCAGCCTGGCTACCACATAGCTAACACATTCCATCCACTATCAAAGCAAACAAGAGATTTGTCTTGTAGATATTAACATCAGTAACCTTCGAAGAAGAAAAATGTTAATAGAAATATAAACATCTCCAAATTCTAGGTTTAGGTGAAATATTTGGGTGGTTCTGAGCGCTATCTGATCCTGGGAATTGACCGAGAGTTGCTCATTGCATGCTCGGTTATTTAGAAAAAGAAAGAAATTTCTTTTTCTAAATAATTTTCAGCAGATATGGCACGTCGAATATATGAACAAAGAACAGTTCGCTGAAGATCACTGGAGATAAGCAACGTTGACCATTAAGAACATTAACAGCCATGAATTCGTGTCAGTCTTTGTTTACAATTCATCGGTTTTCAGAACATTTTCTGCCAGCTCCTCAGGCTGGGTGAGGTTATTGTGAGAAGCTGATGGACATCTTAGATCAATAGATGTTAGAAATATGAAGAATTTACTTTGGAGGAAGTTGTTGAAATTATTTTTACACTCTTATTGCCACGCAAATGTTTTTGGCTATGCAAAGTCCAGAGTACTTTATGTGTCTTATTGGAGCAAGTTCCCCATGGGTTGAAACAACGAAAAGATATATGTTATGAACGTGCATATTACCACTTGTGTCTACAGTATACAAGTTACATAAGTAAAAGTTTTGTCTAAACCAGAGAACAATCGATCTGCAAGAACAACAGAAGTACAGAAGCGAGAGCTTGGTGGATTCTTAATTAGAAACGAAATAGTTAGAATGAAGACGAAGGTAGAAGACGAGAGAAGTAAAAGAGACTGCCCCATTACGAGTGACGTAGCGCTTCCTCGTGACCCGATCTGACAAGAATGTCAGATTTGCGGACTGACAAGTACTGTAAAGAGCCACAGGAACAGTACATTGTTGAATCAATCCGACCATTTGCACAATTATCATACCCAATTTTCAGAAAATTTCAATAGAATCGTTTAACTTCCGCGACAACTGGATTGATTAGCAATTTCACCGAAAAATATGTTTCTTTTTAAAAAGAAAATAGGACTCAATCAAGGTGCGATTATCTATAAACTTGTCATCTTAAATTTAATTCGCACAAGAAAGAAAAGATATACAAAGAAAATGCGAAAGGTTAGGGGGAAAAAAGATGCATAAAACGAAGAAAAGTAAAAAAAAAAAAAGTAGTTCTCTGATGTCAGAAACGATAGCAAAACTAAACTCGGCCTCTGTTCATTCAATAAACTCGGAAGCAAACACGTAAAAAAATGATCAAAAACAAGAAGCGGTACAACAAAACAAAAACTCAGAAAAAAAGCGCCAGCCAGAGAGATTCCTCAGGTAAATCATCAGGGCAAAACACACACACAGAGGTCCATAAATTTCGATTTCATTTGAGATGATTTTCGAAATTTTTATTGTAGTTTTTTTTTGTCGAGAAGGAAGAAGGGGAGATCTGGTTCCTCTCCCCCGATCGCCTGCAAACCGCTCAGCGGGTGGTGAGTTCTCAACCGTTGGGTGGACTCCGCGATTGTTTCCAGGGTGGACTAAATATAGTGAACACTGAAGAGTATTAGTTATGATTATTTTAATCTTTATTAGGACACAATATTTTCAGTATAAAATTAAGAAAAAATAAATTAAATGATTGGTATTGGTACTGGTAAAGGTAGGGCTATCGGCTACGAAAGCTCTTTGTCACTGCGACCTTAGATAGATCTCTTGTGACATGCCCATGTTATTCTAAAAGAGATCTAAGCTTTTAATATAGCTTAAGATTCTTTTAGGACTGATTTCATTAACTTCTTTAGGTGTTAAAATCAACCTTGAGAATTAAATGATAAAATAAGGTATTGTGTGGAGATCGTAGTAGCTCGATCGTAGAGGCACCGGACTCGTAACCTGCAGGTCGGTGGTTCGAGACCCAAGCATGGTGAATTTTAGTAGGGTAAGTCCGGGTAATGGTGACGTCACTCTTGTGGTTAGAACACAGAAAGTGTACAGTTTGTTTGTGGAGCCGAAATCAGAATGAGGCTGCTGAGTGTTGCAGTATAAAGAAATCTTCATTCAAATAACCGAAGACTTTAGTTGACTTTTTTGTCGGATTTATATTCGTCAAAAATAGAATATATTGTGTTTGTGTTGGCTATGTTTATTTTATCTCTCTCCTCTCTTTTCCAACGAACAATCCATACTCTCTCTCTTCAATACTCTTCATATTGCTTATTGTTTCTTGACCATTGTAATACATGAGGCGGCTGACAGTTTGCCAAAAGCTCTCGAGTTTGTTGCCCTCCATAGATGAAAACAGTAGGACTGAAAAGTACAAGTAGTGCTTCATTTATTGTCAGTGTGTGACAGGAAGTCCCACTATGCCAACAGTTTCCTGAGAGCTTTGTCGGAGACTTTTGAAATTAATTCAGCTGAATAATGTATTCATTGTATTCGAATTCAGGGATAAACCCATGCTAGCCATATCACTGAAGTCAAGCAACGTTCGGCGAGGTTAGGCCTTGGATGGGTGACCATTCAAATTCGAACCCTCGTGATCAGCTGGCTGTTTCTGGCCTAACCCTTCCTGAGAGCGATTCATGCGGGTAGCTGATTTGTACAATTGTTTCTTCTTTTCTGAAATATTTTGTATAGTAAAAAAAAAAAAAAATTGCTCCGATTTCAATTACATATTTTTGGACGTTTCATAACCTCATGAGAAACTTTGGTTTTTTCTGGCTAAGTTTAAGCTACCATTTTTCCTATATCTGCTGGTCACCCAGTATATCTTCTATTCGACTGTTAGAATGTATTAAAATTAATGTGATACAGTAGAATCTCGCTAAATCGAAATCCCGTTAAATCGAAAATCTCGATAATTCGAAGAAATTCTTTGGCCCTTGGATAAATCGAAAAAAATGCATGCATTCCGGTCCCCTCGCTAATCCGAAATGATTTCGTGATGGGTATACGCTCTATAAATCGAAATTATCATCTCAGTACTTCTTATAAATCGAATTTTGTAGTTACGGTTAGGTAACACGCTCTGTAAATCGAAATTTCTCTTTCAGTACGTCTTGTAAACCGAAATTTCCTCTACATTATGTAAGCTTGCAAGAACCTGTACGAACCTGAATGCTTTTAACTAGGAATGACCACCCCGTGAACACTAAAAATCTGCTTTGAACTCTAGTTGGAGGTGTGGAGGACAGTACGTTTCAGGCTATAGTTACTTTGGACAATGTCATTGACGATCACCAGCGTCAACAGTTGGTCCAAAAAAAGATCACTGACTATTTCACAAAATAGATAGGTACGAGTATGTATCCATACTCTTGTTTGTAAGTAGGTATATGTTTGTACAACCTGAATAATACATACAATATTACGAGATATGTACCTATTGTTTCATTAAAAAAATCTTGTTGAAAACTCTCGATAATTCAAATTTTTATTTCACCCCTCCCGTTAAATCGAAATCTCGATAATTCGAAAATCTCGATAAATCGAAATTTTGCTCCAGTCCCTTCGATTTCGATTTAGCGAGATTCTACTGTATATGATCAAATATTTCCAGACAGAAGAGAACTACTTATTTAAATTCTGTGTGTATTGAAATTATTTACGGGGGCTGGGTGAGGTAATGAGTCACTTCTGCAATTCTGCCTGAACCCTGTCCTACGTCATTTCATTTATAGCAACTCAGTGGTTAAGCACTCGCTTGCCATGCGGACGGTCCAGGGTTCGATCCCCCGTGCTAATAAAAAATTGCATTCTTAATTTGGTTTCTGTTTTTTATATGATCCAACTAATTATTTATATGATGAGGTTAAGATAATTTACTTACTTTTTTACTCACAAGGTCTATAGGTACTTTTTGCATTTAAATAATTCACTAGCCGGTGCCATAGCGACAATACAGAACAAGAAAAATACAAGGGACACAAAGAATTACATCTGTTACATTTATTGTTTTAACAAAATGACTTTAGGTGTCAAATGTCGCCTAAAATGTGTAAAAAACACAAGAGAGTATGGAAATGGATCTATTGTTCTCTAGTTCTTGCGAATTCCTTTAAAGAACGTGCAATAAATCTTGACCCATATCCTTTCAAGTATGCACTTAACTTGTAGGTCGGCTTTTGATTCCTTTAGGACCTTTCGATCAATACTGGAGGAAGTATATTGTGTTTCTATGATAATGGGGACACCTCTACGTCTGTAGTAGTGGTGCGAAAAATTGACAAGAAGGACGTGGAAAATAAGTCTGAGAGTGTGGAAAGATGTTAGAATAAATAAGTTTGAGAGTGTGGAAAGATGTTAAAAAAATAAGTATGTGAGTGTGGAAAGATGTTAGAGAAAACAAGTATGAGAGTGTGGAAAGATGTTAGAAAAAATAAGTCTGAGAGTTTGGGAAGATGTTAGAAATGGTGGAAAGAAAAGAAAATGGGAAGCAATGTTCCCAGAGATGTGATTACAACGGTATGTGGAAAATTGGAAATAAGGACGGCAACTGAGGATTATAGTTTTACATAGTGGAAGATACTAATATTAGATTGTAATATTAGTAACAACCCCTCGGTATAGCTTTTGCTGCTACAAGAACAAAGGTATTAGATTCATAACAAGAAGGATACGGAGAAGAGGAAGCCGGGAAAAAAGAGAAAAGGGAGGAAAAAAAATGAGAAGTGCACGATGTCAAAAAGAAGGAGAAATTCTAGTATTTCTGAAAATCTCCCTGAAACAATATTGGAGCATGGACGGGAAAACACGATATAAATTAACAATAACGGCAACATTCACTTCACCTAGGCAAAACATAAAAAAAAACTTTTTCCTAATAGAAAATAATACCTATAATTGCAGAAAATGTTCATTATAATTGCGAGTGCATTGGAATCATGGAAAATGGTTGCAAAAAAATAAATAAATTCACAGCTTGGAGCTGGATGGGAAATTGCATTTGAGACTCTGCACGACAGTTTATCACCACCGAGCACCCCTACCTCTTCAGTGGAGGGGCTGTGAGAAAGTTTAAACACGTGGCTCAGATACATAATAGTGAGAAAACCGACCTCAGTAGCTTGATCAATAAGGCAGCGGGCTTGTGACTTGGAGGTCGGTGGTTCAAGTCCCGGTTTCAGCGTAGATTTAGTAAAGCGAGTTTGAGTAGTTGTGATATCACGAGGGTGATTAATAACATAAATATGATAACTTTAACTTTAAAACTCTAATAGTGAGAATAGAAAATTTAAACAATTATTTACCTCACAATAAATAAAGAGGTGCTATATTAAACTGTTAGCGTAATGGGACTTCGTGTCTCGAGCCGACAGTCTAAATAAAGCACTACTATACTATACTCTACCTTCATGAACAAAATTTTCTGTAAATAGCATTCACAATTTCAAAAATAATAGTGCCCCAATTTTGTAGTATGGACTTTTGGCGGAGTTTAAATTTTTGACTCGAAAATCTCTAAGTATAAATATTTTTTATTGCCATACCTGAATAAAACCACTTGTCATGAAGAGGTTTGCTTGGCGCCACCATTTCATCCCTGTTTGTGGAGGAGTGAGAGAGAAAGAGTGAGAGAGCCGTTAAATGAAATGTTTCCATTTTTTTATTGCCTTTGGCTTCTTCAATAACGTTGATTTTATGTCTTTTCACCAATAGTTCTCTCTTTCATATCTCCCCGAATGGTCCGTGTGATATCTCGTTTGTAGGTGACCGTGTATACAGGGTGGGCAAGTTGCAGGTCCTTCTTTCTTTGAAATTTCTAATTTTACTATGTACATTGTACAATTTACATGGCTTTGGAGTGCCTATCTATGTAAATTGACCAAACGTGGGTGTAGAGGACGGTGAGGAGAAATATATGTAGGTTTTTTTTTTTTTTTTTTGAAGATCGGCAGTGGGCCAACATGCCTCGGTTGTGAAGTAGGATTAGGAGAATACATATTATTGTAGAGTCATGTCTCGGGTGTAGAAGAGGGGTGGGAAAAATACTATGGAAATGTCGGTGCTGTCGCCTTTCGGTAACATATACTAAAACGGTACCTGGCCCCCATTCCAGAAAGCACTCTCACACTCATAATCTCCAAATCTTACTTTCAACCGTCACACACAACGCATTCTGATTGGTTAATTTGAACGCAATTACCAATCAGAGTGCATTGTGTGATTGAAACGGAAATTCGGGGATTCTCAGAGTGGAGAGTGTTTCTGGAATGGGCTACTGATAACCTCTTTCTTGATCCTCTATGAACACCACTGAATTAATGTAGTAACTGGCAACTCAAACTAGAGTCACATGGCGTGAACAACCACCCTGTATATACAATATCCACTATGAAGATAGTATGGGTGCATTGTGTGAACTCTTCAATGAAATGTTCCTCCAGACTCTCTATTTATTTCTTCATCAACATTCACAATGGCCACATCCACAATGGTCTGAACATCTCCCCAATTGGTTTGGCATTCTTGTGTCCATTGTGTTGCTGTATTCAGCCAGGTACAACACTGGATCTTCAGGTAATAACAAGTGCCGAACCAGGGACGAACTAATATTTTAAGCGGATGATATTGTTGAAAACCAATGTTTGCCAGATTATTGTTATGAACCAAAAAGAATAAATTTAATGAAGAGAATGTATTTAGTTAATCGTATATATGTACAGAATAATCAGTATAAACAGAAAAGTGAAAACACATCATCGTGAATGGTTTGACCAAGTTAAAATCACGATTGACCAATTTTCATACTTTAAACGTATGAATTTTTTTCCCACATTATTAGGTTTTCATCTTTAGTCAAGTAGGTCACATATTACACAATAATTATTGTACATATTCGATCCTTCTAAAGTTTGAAATGTTTAGGGACTGCTGATAGTGCCCGAACATCGAAAGCTCTGAGGAAAACCAATTAGACCTTCCTGGACTCCTAAATCCCAAACTCTGCCCTCACATATCAGAGAAAGCCCTGGTACGGCAACAAGTCTTGTCACAATTCTAAAATTCCAAATTCTCTTTATAATTTCACAAAATCCAAAATACACACCCGTAGACAGGTAAGCACATATATTGAGGAGGAGGGACTATATATAAAATGTTGTTTTTTCTATTTACTTAAATTGGCGGAATTGAAGGGTTTTTTGTCGTGGCTGAATCGGTACCTTGCGGAATTGAAGGGTTTTTTTCGTGGCGGAATCGGTAGCCGGCGCAATCGGAGAGGGTTTTTCGGATTCGGACAACGCCCGGGAAACCCTAGATTGACCCCCTAGTACCCTTCACAGGGTCGTTCCTGTATCTGATCGCATATTCTACATAGTTCTTTACCTAGAGGACTATCTTGTATTTTAACAGCCATTGTGGCCTTTATTCTATTCCAGATCTGATTCACCGAATTCGGGTTCAAGTGTTATGCGTCGTGTGGGATGAGTTTGCATCGGGATTATTGTTACCGGTTCCATGAGACCCTGTGTGACGTCATACATATTGTTACACAGAGAATGAATGGCACATGATAATACAAACATGATATTTAACCTGGCTCAAACGCTTAATTGAAGGACTTGAAATGAATGATACAACAAAAAATAGACTTGAAAAAGGACCTGGTATTAAACTTTTTTCTTTGTAGTGAAGTGGTTAACGCGCTTGTCTGGTAATCCAGGTAGCGTAGGGGTCCGTTGGTTCGAATCCCACCCAGTGCATGAATTTTTTATCATTAATTTGAGTTTGTGACCACAGAATAACAAAACTTTAAGGCTTAGGTGGTAGAAATGCTTTAAGCATTAATCTCGCCTGGTTGTTACCTTCCACTAAAGAGTGTTATTATTAAAGATGGGAATCTGCAATATAGTAGCAAAATTTATTTTTCAAATTATTTCTTTCTTTTTTTATTGTTTATAGGTACATATCTGAAAAATAACAACTGAAAAACTGGATGGTATTAAGGAAATGTCATTTGAGAAATTGGATTTTATTAATAAATTTTAACCAATCGATTAGTCAATGCCTTCCTACTTCCCTTCTCTCTTATCTTTAATAATAATAATAAGATACAGGCTGCAATAAATTACCGATTATGACAGAGATAATATGAACAAAACAAGAAATGGGAGGGAGAAAGAAAAGAATTGGAGGGAGGAGGAAAGAGATAAAGAAAGGAATAGAGAGAGAGAGAGAGGAAAGAATGGACAGAAAGAGAGAGGATAATACAAACACTATGGAAACAGAGAGAGGGAGGTAGAGAGATATGATACGAATACAAGACTAGAAGGAGGAAGAGAGAGAGGAAGATTAGGAAGAGAAACTGAGAAGGAGATAGAGGGAGGAAAAGAAAAAGATATTAACGATTGTGACAGAAATACTGCAGAAGAAATGGAGGAGAAGGAAAAAGATGAACACAATAAAGATAATATACATTGTTACAGATACAGATGTAGATAAGGAGAAAGAAGAGAGGAGGGGACACAGGAGAGGTAGAGATGGAGGAGGATAAGAAGAGATTGGAGGGTGGAAGAAAGACGAGGGTGAGGGAGAAGGAGAATAAAGAGGGATAAGAGAGAGAGAGAGAATTAAAAACAAAAAGAAGAAAAGAGATTGGAGTGAGGAAAAAGAGAATGGGTAGAGGATAGAGGAGGTGGAAAATTAGAAATGGGAGAGGAGAGAGAGAAGAGGAAGTGAAAGATTAATAACATGACTTAAGGTATCTCCTTAACACTTATGAATTAGCAGGCAATTCTTTGTTCTTTTGACAGCTTGGAATTAGCGTTACCTTTCCTGTGCTAAGACGGGGGACTAGGGAGCGTCCCATTACACCAACAGTTTCCTTCAGGAACAATTTGCTTTCCCATTGGGAACAAAGAATCGTGTTTAAATTTGTAAGCCTTCTCAAGTTGCATCAGGATTTCAAGATTATGATTCAAATGATGAGTTCTTCGCATATGTTATGTCAAGACGCACGGAAATATTGTTTCTTTTTTCTCCTTCATTGACCCTTTTAAAAGAAAAAAATTAAGAGAAGCGACTTTAATTTTCTTCCTAACGAATAAAACAGACGGTCTAGTCTAAGGTCTCCTGGAATATTTTCTAGAACTTTCCAACGCCCATTTCACTTTTAAGATTCGTTCAAGAGTCTTGGACGGAAATATGCCTTAGGACAGTTTCGTCGGTTCTTTGCTTTGCTTGATTCATTTAAAATTTGTTTTAATTCGATATTCTAAAGGATTTTTTGAAATAATTGGATACTGTGGCGACCTTAATACCGAGGGCGACATTACTACCTGAAGAAGCGAACATCCACCGAAATAATTTTGAACTTATAAAATTGCAGCTATTTCCTCGTTTCCTCGTGGAAATTAATTTGCAAAATTCGCGCTCTAAATAATCCACGGTGTTGCAGCAAAATTGAAATGAAATTACATGGAGAAAAAAAAAAATAACACTTAAATTATTTGACTTGAGCACCGCCATCGCGATAATCTGCGTTTTCAGAGACTGCTTGAATACTCCGCTAAATAAGATATACAATTAATATATTACATGGCTAACTATTATTATTATTATCATTATTAAATGCTTTATTCTTTATTAAATAAAAAGATGTAGTACAATTGTATATGTACAATACAAATAATTATTATAAAAAAATAGAAAAATGGAGACAGTATAAACAATCAAATGGAAAGAAATAGATAAATACATATGTCCTGATTAAGGGGCGGGGTTATTGCCCATGGCAATCTCTTTCACCCAACCCTAATGAAAAGAGCTGAATTTAAATTGCAACCTGCAACTTCTTCTATTTGAGTTAATATCTAAATACACAGTTAATTTTAATATTTACATAGTTAATATTAAATAATGTCATGCTTGGGTTTATTCGTAGATGTTTTGTGTGGTTTGGGTTGATAGGTATTGTGAAAGTTTAGTTATTGGGTGTTTTGTGTAAGTCTGGATTTGGTTGATGAGTGTGTGTGAGATTTTGGTTGTTTGATGTGTTGTCTAAGTCTGTGTTTGTTGGTTATGTTAATGTGGTTGATGTGTACTTAGTGTGTTGTGAAGTGAGACGTGTGAATTTGGTGATTCTTTTTTATTTATATAATAAAAAATGATTTTTGTGTTTAAGAGGTTTAAATTTTTAAAACTCTATTTTGCATAGTTATTTCATCATTTAAAACTTTAATTTGTATGTATTTTAAATGTCTCTTATTGCATTTTAAACAAAATAATGAATCTGTGTTTCTCAATAAAAGTGTTACATACACGCCTATTTTTAAATTATTGCAATTATATTTTGAATTATTTTCTCATAATGACTTAGTAACTGACATTGTTGTAAAAGTTTACTACAGGCGTTTTTGAAGTTCACTATGATTATCAGTGAAGTTTACTGAGGTTATCAGTGAAGTTTATTGAAACTATCAGCAAAGTTTACTGAAACTATCAGTAAAATTTACTAATATTGTTCGTGAGGTTAACTAAACGAGTCAATAGTGTGAACGAAATACTTTGCTTAAAACTTACTAAACAGTTCAGTAGATTTAACCAATCTCTGGCGTAAGCAATAACAAGTCTGGTTGTTAAATCAACTATTACTATGTTTAAAATTACAAAACACTATCATAAGCCATACTGAGTCGATGAATGGACTAATGAAGTATTTTGTAAACTTTACTAAACAGTATGTAAATTCAACAAATTGAAAGAAACAACCTTAATAAGCATAACAAGATGATTCGTAAGCATTATGAATGCATGCTTGAGATCTTACTAACTACTTTAGTAAAGACAATGGAATTTTTTCTTGTCAAAAATACAATGATGAGTTTAGTAAAAGTAACTAAACATAAATTTGTTGGATGAACGAAAGATATCATTATCTTTACTAAATAGAGTTTACGAAATTTGATTTGTAATCATAACAAAACATTTTGCTGTCACTCAATCAACCCTAAGCCTTGTGAATTTTACTAAAGTTTTAGTAACCCTAACATAAATTTTTTTCAGTGTAAATCCAAATATTTGAATTATCAAATTTATCTTTATGGGAATTACAATGTTAAATTTTCCACCATCTTCCCGGGTTTTCAAATAATTCGAGTTTTTTTTTTTCAATAATACGTTTTTCATCTATCTTTTCCTTGGAAAATTCAAAAAAATTTCTTTTTTTTTTGTATTATTTTTTTAAAATTTAAAAAAAA